>VZTT01042137.1:11530-22689 GCA_013400855.1 Buphagus erythrorhynchus | reverse complement strand
AAAAAAAAAACCTGACCTGAAACTGCTGTTTATTAAACTTGGGTCAAACTTGGTCCTCATGGCCATGTTTAATTCCTTTTACCCCGTGGTTTAATTGCAGTAAGAGGAAATTTGGTGTGTAAAGTGTGGCTGGCTCCAGCATGCCTGGAATAAACCCCAGGAATCTGCAGATCCCACTCCAAGGTCTCCAGAGAAAGATTAAAAGTGCTGCTATTTCTCTCCTGCACTTTTGCTGTGGGACTTGGCCACAAAATGAGGGGGGCAGAGGGAGAAACCCAGGGTGGCTCAGAGGGCTTGGCCAAGGTGGGAACAGTTATTCACTCATATTCTTGAATTCCTTGGAGGCAAACTGTGTCCAAGGAGCACTTTTAATGCATTTTAACCTTTTTAAAGGACTCTGCTGCCTCCCAGGTTATTGGCAGCTATAGAAGAAACTTTCCAGGGTGATATTTATTAAAGGACCTCTCTCTTCATTTAAATAGGGATTGAAATGGGATTTAAATGGCTTTTATTCCAAGGTAATGTTGTGACTCTTTCTTCTGAAGGTCCCCTAGCAAGGGATCCACTGGATTAACTCCTGCTGTGGATGTGAAGGAAGGTAAGGAACCTCTGCATGGAGACTGATGCCATTGGTGTGGCTGCTCCCGGCCAGGAATTGTTAACTGAGTGTGGACACCAGCTCCAACCCTGGCAAAGCTTCTTGACTTCCCAACCTCCATCCCTGCATGTCTGTGCAGGGTCTCTCTATCCCCTCCATGGAACATGGATCCAGTCCCTGTTCCCATGTTCTGAGCAGTTCCCTTTGGAGCACGGCTGGGAATCGCTGCTTGTCCTCACTGGCTTCCTGCTTCACCTTCTGTGTGGGGACAGAGTATTCCTGGGAATTGCAGATCCATTCCTTGGAAGCCACCCAGCTGTCCAAGATCCCTCTTGCCCTCCAGGGCAACCTCCCTTGGGGATCTGCCATGCAAATCCCTGAACAAGCCAAAATCTCTCCCCAGATTCTGCGTCGCCGCTGCTTCTTCTGTTTACTTCCCTCACTAACATTTTGCTGGAATGCTCATGAACAATCCCAGGCTCCTTCAGGAATTATCTTGTTGTGTTTTCCAGCCTCCAGAGTTGGGAATTCCTCCTTTGCCTGTGGAAATGCTTCCCAAGCCACTCCTAACACCTCACTGGGAGGAGCAATGGGGACGACAACACCCTTCAAGGTGCAGCCATCACCCACAGTCCACACGAAGGAAGCTTTGGGTAAGGTCTGGAATAAAGTCTTCCTTCCCCTGGAGTCCCTGGGATCTTCCCTGGAAATAGTGGAGCCTTTTCCAGGCAAGGGAGCTGTTCAGGGATGGGCATGTGCACCATTCAAAGAGGAAAATAACATTAAATCATTCATTGTCTGTTGGGATTGTCTGGGTGTCCCAAAACTCCTGAACCAGAAATTCGTGTTTTAACAACATCCTATCAATTCCTGGATAAATCACTGCCAGGCTTCTTTGGGAGTGTGTTGTCTGAGCCGCTTTTTCAGGGAATCCTGTTTGGGAAGTGAAGACCTAAACCACATTAATTTGGAAGTTCACAGTCAACTCTGCTTGATGCTGAGCTGAACAAAAATGAAAGAATAAACCCCAAAAGCCTCTGGCATTAATTAGTCCTACAAACATCTAAGTTTTCCAAAAATCTGAGAAATTAAAGGAGAATTTGCTCTCTTAGGGAAACTTGGAACCTCCCCTTGGATGGGGAATAAAAAGGGCCATGACCAAGGGTGTGTTGGCCAAATTGGCCCTTCCTGTGTCTGATCAGTTGTCTGAGGTGTTTAAATGCAAAGAGGGAGGAACAATATTATTTATTTTTTTCCTTAGGTGTTCTCATGGATATGTTCCAAACACCCTTCTTGCCTGAGCCATCTCTCCTGGAGGACAGTGAGGAACAATTTGAAGCCTTTTGCAGAAAAAGTGGTGCGTGCTCTTTATTTTCCCAGCCTTTGGAATTCCATCCTTTATTTTCCGTTGGCACCTCCCACCAGTCCTTGCTGTGGAAGAGTTGAGCCAGTCTGAAGCCCAGGGGCTTTACAAGAGTGAGCAGAGAGAGACTTCACATTTGGGGTTGGGCTGGAAAAATCTTTTTTCCAAGAGGTTGTAGGAAAGGTGATTAGATTGGGAATTCTGCAGGTGCAGCTGCATGGAGCCCAGGAGAGGGGGGAGAATGTGGCTGTATAAATAATCTTTATTATTGGGTGAAGATAACAGAGGTTATCTTTTCAGAGCCTGGTGGATGTTTGAAAACTAATATTGCTGTCCCTGCTACTCCTGCATTTGCCATCTTTGAGGATGAGGAGGAGAAGGAGAACGGCAGGTGAGGAGGGAAAAAGGAGCAGCTGAGCTCAGCTCCTTAAAAATCACAAAAAAAAATGGATCTCATTCCATGGGACTTTGCTGTGGCAGCTGTCTGGAGTGGCATTAGAAAAGCAGGAGTTGCTGCTCTGGGATTGCACAACTTCCCTGTTTGTACAGTGCTTCTCATTCTCTGGAGAATTTGGGGATAACTGAGCTGCTGCAGCTTCTCCAAGTCACTGCAAATGGGGCTCTTTAAATAAAATTCAAAGTTCAAGTTAAAACAAACCAACCTTTGTTGTGACCAGCGTGCCTGGGAAAGCTCCTGGGGAAAAGCTGTTCTAAATTTTTTGGAACCTTTTTCAGGATCCCACAGCAGAGGAACAAACCAGAAGAGCCCAGAACTTTTGGAGAGCATCCCTTGACAGACTGTGCAGCAGAAGTGAGTGGTGATCCTGCAGGGATTAGCCTTGGAAGTGGGTTATAGACTTAGGGCTACCAGAGTGGGTGGATTCACCTCTGCTCTATCCCAATCCCACAATATTCCTAGGATGATGCCCAGCTGAAGGCTGGGTACCTTTTCCCATTTCCTACACACGGGATGAGCTTTTTGCTGATTAACATAGAATTGATGGAGAACTCCACCTCTCAAATGTGTGGAGTTGGCATCAGTTTGGGGGAAGAAGTGACATTTCATCTTCCAGCAGCCACCTTGCAGCTTCCATAGCCAAGGAGAAGGATAAAACCTGGATAGGACAAGATCCCTTCCCATGGGATTGGCTTTTCCAGGCTATTATAGCAATTTCTGGTGGTCTGGCATTTTGCTTGTGGCCTTGACTATTACCAACATTCAGACCTAGTCTAAAACATGGGATTTTTGTTTATATTTCAGGATCGTTTTGCTGGTTTAATTTTAAACCTGGATTTATTGGTTTTTCCTTCCTAGGAAGAAACAGGGAGCACGGAATTCCTGCGAGATGATTACACAGTGTGGAATGGCCCCTGCAGCAACAAAGCCCTGGCTCCCAGTCCAGACAACACCAGGGATTTTGCCCGAGCTGCCCAGGTCATGTCCACACCCTTCAATTACCTGGCAGCTCCATCCCAGCCCCCTTTGGAGGACAGAGGTAAAATAAGGGATATTTTGAATGGAAAACATTGAATTTGGTGCCTCATGACTCCATTTCTGCCCAAATCCCACCCAGGTGTGGCTCCCACTGCTGCCACTCCTGAGTCCACATTGCCTGTGGAGCAGCAGCTCATCAGCTCTCCAAGGATTTTTAACTGGGATAAGAAGAGGGACAAGAGAAGCTTTGTGTGTCCAGCTGCTGCTGTGAACCATTCCAAGGGGCTGGGAATATCCAAACATTGGCTGAATCCCATCTGGGAGCACCTTTATGTTGCTCTGCCCCTTTTTAGGTCTTGGAATCTGCTCCTTGGAGAAATCCAGCTGTTATTTTAACTTTGATATTTGAAATAAGGCTCTGTCCAGTTCTGGTTTTTCTGGCAGCAGCTTTCAGAGCTGCTGGGTGAGAATACTCCTGCTTCTGGGGAAATAAACATAGATTTGTTCTTGTTCTTGCTCCCTTTGTTCAGCCTGTAAGGAAAATTTGCCCCAAATGGATTTGGAACTCTCTGGAGAACTGTATAGGCAGCCAAAGGCCAAGAAGTTAAGGTATGCTGCTCCCAAGAAGCTAAGGTATGCAATTTCCCAAGGGTTTCCAGTTTATCAGCCTGGCTCTGCCCAACACTGATCCCAACACTCCTGGGGGGTAAATGGACCTGGTTTTGGTGACCCTGCCCCAAAAACCCTTCCAAGATTTAAGATTTGCCCCATTGAAATTAAAAATTAACTAGCTAAAAATCCGCTGTTTTTCTTCTCCTGGTGAACTTGAGAATTATTAGGGAATGGGTGAAGTGACTTGAGCAAATCTAATTCTCCTAAGAAAATTCTATTCTCCTCCATGTTGGCCATGGTGGCATTTGACACGTTTTTGCTCCCTGAAGGTGCCAAACCACCACGGCAGGATGTTAATAATACAACACTATTATAACATTATTAATAATATTTTGTTTAAATTTGTAGTCCTGTTCTCGAACATGTCCCAGAGAAGAGAGGGCTTCATGGTAGCATCCTGAAACAAGGGACTGGAATCCAGGGAATTGCTGCTGCTGCTTCCCAACGACTGCATGAGCAGACAGCTCAAAGCAGAACTGGACATTCCTCCTCCCTTGGGGTGGACAGGACTGCCCAGGAGAGGCTGTGTGGAGCTGGGCAGGACAGGACAGCCCCGAGTGAGAGACCTGCAGGTACACAGCATTCCCTGGTTTTCCTGCCTGGATTCCAAGGGCAGTACTTTGTGCACTGCAGGAAGCAGTTCCATGATTCCTGCAAGGGATGAGTGTGGGTTGTACCTGGATTGCATATTGCCACGGAATACTTGGAATCCTGACTGGTTCTGGGCTCACTGAGGCTCAAACACTTTGGGAAACTCTGGATTTGTGAGCAGGTGCAAAAGCTGGAGTGTTAAAATCAAGGAATGCTTCGCATATCCTTATCCCTCCTGGGGTTTTTGGTTTTAAATTAGTGATGCTCATTCCAGCCCAAGCTTGTGTTACCGCCTTGGAATGACACCCAGAGCTTAAACACTTCCCTTTTTTTCCACAAAGTCCTTGTTGAGAACCCTTGGGACAAGGAATTGATCAGCAAATTCTTGTCGGAGCTTCCAAAACCACTGCACACCTGCCCCAACTACTTTGAGTGGAAATCTTCTCTTCCATTCATCAAACTGAAGGCTGAACTCTCACTGGGTAAGAGCTCCTTCAAACTTATCATTGCCAAGCATTTCTTGAGGCTTTTCCTAGGAAAACTTCTCGGGAGTATGTGGGAATTTGGCTTCCTTGTGTGTGTATCTCCAGTTTATCTCAGCCTCAGGTTGGGAATGAGGCCTGGGGTTGGTTTGTTTGTCTTTTGTAGCATGAGCCTTTTGGATGAGGCATTTTTCCCAGTTTTGCCTGTAAACTGGGCCACAGCTCTACAGCTTTGTGTGGAACAGCAGCGGGCCCATGTCAACAAAAGCTGTAGGACGGGGATTGCAACATCCCTGTGGGACTTAAACATTAGTGTTTACTTTTCAGGGCATGCCCTTTGGAATTTGACTGCTTCCAGGGGGTCAGGCAAAAATAGAAACACTGGGGTCGAGTGTGTGGCACATCCAGCACTCCTGCTCTCTCCTGTTCCTAGCAGGAAGAGATTTGCAGGGAAAGACTTGATCTAGGATTTAATAATTCATATGGGCTTGTGCTTTTCTTTTTTTTTTTTTTTTTTTTTTTTCCCTCCTGTTTTTCCTCTGTGGAGTTGGCAGGCAGGATTTAATGTTAATCTTTTAAAGGTCCCAGCTCATTCCATGTGGACTGCTTGGTTGGAGAAGGAGCTTTTGCCCAAGTCTACCAAGCTTCCATCCTGGATGCCAGTAACCCTCGGAATAATCAGAAAGTGATATTCAAGGTCAGTGGTGTTGGAACAGTTCTCGAGTCTGACCCTCCCCCTGGGTGGATCCACACACATCCTTGGCTTTCCACATCAGATCTGCCTCTGGCATCTTTTTGTTGACCTTCTCCCCAGCATTTAGTCCTTCAGGGAAAGCTAAAGCCCCTCTTTAAACCCCTGAAGTGAAACTTTTTCAGGACAGAAAGGTTATTTATGGAGCATCAGGGATTCACAAGGAGTGTGTGGAATTGAAGTCTTGATTTGAGAGGATTAATCATGGGGTCTGTCAAATGAAGTTAATCACTGTGAGGGTGGGCAGGCCCTGGCACAGGGTGCCCAGAGAAGCTGTAGCTGCCCCTGGATCCCTGGAAGTGTCCAAGGCCAGGCTGGATGGGGCTTGGAGCACCCTGGGATAGTGGAAAGTGTCCCATGGCAGGGGATGGAAGATGGAACTGGATCATCTTTCAGTTCCCTCCTGAACCAAACCATTCTGGGACAAGTTCAAGAGGGAAGATGCCTGATCTGCCGTTAAAAACCAACAACAAAACCCAACCTGAGAGGAACTCCAGCTTTTCTCAGGAAAATCCTCTTCTTTCTCCCAGGTCCAGAAACCTGCCAACCCTTGGGAGTTCTACATTGCAACCCAGCTGGTGGAGAGGCTGAGCCCCAGCGTGCGCCACCTCTATATCCATTTCTACTCTGCCCATTTCTTCCCCAACGGCAGCATTTTGGTGGGAGAGCTCCACAACTACGGAACACTGCTCGTGAGTGCCACCAGCTCCTGCTCTGGAGCATTTCCTCCACTTGATTCACCTTCCTTAGGGATATGTTGTTCCTTAATCCCTCCTCTGTGTGTCTCTGGCTTCCAGAACGCCATTAACATTTACAAGAAGCTCCCAGAGAAGGTGATGCCCCAAGCCCTTGTCATTTACTTCGCCGTCAAAATCCTGCACATGGTGGAAGAGTTGCACAGCTGCAAAATCATCCACGGGGACATCAAACCTGACAATTTCATCCTGGGAGAAAGGCAAGTGTCTCCTGTTGTCCCCAGATGTCACCACAAGGGAGCCTGGAGATACTGAGGGGGTTGTTTCTTGTCGTGGTTGAAGGTTCCTGGACAACGACACGTGTGACATCGATGGGCTCTGCCACGGCCTGACCCTCATTGACCTGGGCCAGAGCATCGACATGAAGCTCTTCCCTGAGGGAACAGCCTTCACTGCCAGGTGTGAAACATCTGGATTCCAGTGCGTGGAAATGCTGACAAACAAACCATGGAACTACCAGGTAAGGGACGAGCTGGAATCTCGGCGCTTCCTGCACACCAATTCTGACAGAATTGGACTCTGCCAGAGCTGTAGCCTCTCCCCCTCCACGGGGTGTTTTCAGCTCATTTCCAGTGCTCTGGGTGTGTTTTTGACACAAAACTGGTGTGGTTTTGGTTCAGACAGACTACTTTGGGATCGCAGCCACCGTGTACTGCATGCTCTTTGGGACCTACATGCGCCTCAAGGATGACAACGGGGTCTGGAAGCCTGAGGGAACCTTCAGGAGGTGGGTGTCCAAAATGTCCCCCAAATCTTTGCCTAGATTTCCTAGAGACCCACGTCAGTACCACATTGCTCTGAGGTCAGGTTCTGTCACAGCTTTTCTAGCTGGGAGCAGAATAAAAATCAGTATTTAACAGCTGGATTTGGTGCTTTATTTTTTTTTTTATGCTTTTTTGTCTCTTTTTGCAGGCTTGCCAATGCTGAGCTGTGGAAAGAGTTCTTTGAGAGCTTGCTGAACATTCCCAGCTGCCACAAGCTGCCTTCCCTTGGAGCTCTGCGCCAGAAGCTCAGGGATTTATTCTGCAGGTCCTACATGAAGGAAATCAAGTTCCTTCGGAACAGACTCGTTGTGCTGCTCATCGAGCACAAACGCTCACGGAAATAAGGGCTGAGTTTGCACAGCTTCCAAAGACTTGGGGTTTTATGGATGTGGAATCTCTTTTTTTTTTTTTTTGTAATAACTCGGTTTTAAATAATAAATGGGTTCAGGGTTGACTTCAGCATCTTTCTGTGCTTTTTGAGGGGAAAAATATGCTGACTTGAGTTGTTAATTGGTTTGGGAGGCAATGGGTGTGCTTGGATTGGGCTCTTCCTGCTCTACCTGTCCTTAGGAATTTCTAGGATGGAGGAAATGGAGGTTTGCAGGTCAGATTTAAGTTGGACAGGACCAAACCCACCCTTGGCACCTCCAGTTCTGACCTCTCCCCACATCATTATTCAAGCTCAGGGGAAACCCAGAAGACAAATGTCTCTTGTTTACCTGTAATGGCAGAATTTTGGGAAAAAAAGTATTCCTTTTAAAAGGAATATTTCAGCAGCACAACCCCCATCCCGAGGGAGGAGAGGGCATTAATTTGATTTTTGCATCTCTCCACAGGAGGGAGACAACAGCCTTTCCTATTCTCCCTCCTCCTGCTTCTGTTTCAGGGGTGTTTTTCCTCTGCTTAAATTGTTCAGCTGGAGAACCACAGTGAGCCTGGTACAGCCTGGGATGGTCAGGAAGAGCTGGGATGTGTTAGTTCTCCTCGAGTTTGCTGCTCTTCCTGCAGCAGAACAGGGGCTCCTCTCCCTGCCTTGGTGGCAGAACCTCTGGGATTCCCCTTGGAAGCAGCCAGCTTCCCATGGCACGTGGAAAAGCCTTGGGCTTTGATCTGAAGCAGCTAGTGCCTGACACAGCTGGAGCCAGTTGCACCAGAAGGGAGATCAACTGGAGCTGGTGGAAACATAAACATTGGATGCTGGGGGTGGCTTTTTTTGTTCCCTTTCTCCCCTTAGTTGCATTTTTTTATGAGCTGAGCCAGAGCCAGCTGTTCTCTGGCCAGGCCAAAAATCTCTGCCAGGCTTAAGATTTTAGATCTATATTGTAAATTATATATTTTTAGTTCCTCATATAATGCAGAGGGATATGTGGAGGAGCATTTTTCAGAGCATTATGAGCACAATGGAGCTTTCAGCTGCAGCTTTTGCCCTTAATAAATGCTGTTATTTTACATTAAACACCCTTAAAAACAGCCCCCTGTCCCAGCCACCTGTTCCTGCCCCCATCCCACCATCATCCCACAGGAAGCAGGGAGGAGAAAGGTTGAAACCACCTCATGAGAGGGGTAAAAATGGGTGAGCCAGGTTCTGCTGTTGTTGATTTAAAGCAAGATGTTAAAAAAGCCAGGAGTGAAACCCAGCTGGCAGGGTGATATTTCCCTGCTGGCTCCACACCAATATCTCGAGGTATCCCCAGAGTCGCCCTTTAGAGATAACTCATCTTGGGGCCTCCACCACCCACACGGAGAGGAGAGATTTCCTGGTGTGTGGGTGGGTGCCTCTGCCTCTTCTTCTGCAGAAAGCCCAGGTTTACTCATCTTTTACC
Organism: Buphagus erythrorhynchus; assembly: GCA_013400855.1. NCBI lineage: Eukaryota > Metazoa > Chordata > Aves > Passeriformes > Sturnidae > Buphagus > Buphagus erythrorhynchus. The sequence goes on along the minus strand of VZTT01042137.1, from coordinate 13,455 downwards.
CTCTGCCATGGAGCCCGGGCCTCCCCTGGGGTCTGGGGCTCCTCCATCCCCTGCTGGTGGTGGCCCATCACCACCAAGCCCTTTCTGCTGCCATTTCCCTGCAATTCCTGGTCAAATTTCTTAATTATGGCTTTGAAGGTATTAACAAGTATAAAGTGTGAGGTTGTTGAAGTGATTAGTTGGGCTAATGAAGCAGCAGTCCTGCTCCCCCTCCTTGGGGTCACCCCTGGCACTCTCACTGACCCATTAGGAACAATTATTAATTTGAAATATACATTAAGAGGTCCCAAATTCACTGGTGGCAGCAGGAAATCTAAGTGCCACCCCCTGTCCAGCCCAGGGAACACTCAGGTCACAATGGGACCATTCTTGTCACTTGATTCATCACCACGTCACTGTCACTACTGTGCATGTAGTGACATTCCCCCAGAGAGGGTTTGGGGGTTTCTTTAACTAAAATATACATTTATTTAACAAAACCCACCTGTTCTTATCTCCAGCCAACCTTTGCTGTTCAAGCAGCCCCACGCTGGTGACGCAGGGTTTGATTTTGGGTTGGTGTTTGAAACTGGGAGCACTGTAAAGGTCAGGCTCCAAGCCTGGCTCAGACACAGCCTCGTGCTTGAGGCTCAAACCTGATTTTATCTGGCAGCACGAGTGAAGTAACATTTATCACCATGGTTGGAGGAGAAGGAGAACAAGGTGTCATTTTTTTCCGTTGGTGCTTTGTTCAGGTCAGAGTGGGTTTGGTGAGCACCTGCTGGCTTGGGGGTGGTTTTCCCTGGGGGTTTTCATGGCACTGTCAGGAGTCTGTTCCCTCCAGCCAGGCCCCATCTCCTTTGCTCCAACCTTCTCCCTGCCCCCTTCCCAGTGGCAGGGACAACCTGCTGGGATTGGGCTGGCCTCCATGATCTGGGAGGTCTTTTCCAAGCTGAGTGATTTTGTCGTGGCACAGAGGGAAGGCTGGGTGGGAGATGTCACTGTTGGAGTGCTGAAGCAGGATGGGATCCCCACCATCCTCCTCATTTCCACGTGAGGGACGGTGGGTGCATAGGAGGGCTGGGATGAGGCATTCCCAAACAGCATTCCCGGGGAGCTGGGGATAGATGCTGCAGTGTTGAGGGGCAGGTTTCAGCTCCCCCTCTCTCACTCTGTGCCCACAATGCCAAAAATTAAGTACCTTTGGGATTGGCTTCGGCGCAAATTCCTCCGCGATGGCTCACGACACGAGGAACGAGGGTAACGTCGAAACGGATTTTTTCCAGGAGGCTGGAGCCGTGATTCACGGTGGGAAAATGCACTTGGTGCCTGCCCTGGCTCTCCAAAAACCCGAGGGCAGGAGGAGAAGGGCCAGCTGAAGGTTGGATATTGGAAAGGCCGGGCTGCTCCCCATCCCCTTTGTGCTCGCGTGAGCCACCCACGCAGAAACCAAGACGAGCCAAGAGGAGAAAATAGACTCAACATCTGCTGGCTGGCCCCATGTCCCGGCAGCCCTGGTGCCTCCAGAGTGTCCCCCTCACTCTGCCCCACTGCCAGAGAATACTCTGCATGCCCCAGCCAAGGGGAAAAGCCTTGGGTAGCCCCTGGATCCAAGAGAAGTGTGAGGGAAGCGGGGCCTCGTGGAGCTCCGTGCTGTGGGCCGGGAAAAGAGGAGCGAGCCTGATTTTCAGCTCTCCTTGTCCCTCACTTTTCTGGTGTGGAAACCTCATAGCCAGACCTTCGAGCTGCTGGTCCCTGTCTTCAAATTGTCCCCTGATGTCTCTTCCTAGCAAACTTCCCTAACTATTTTTGCTCACTCGAACACCGGGAGACGCTTTTGCTTCCCCCCAGCCTGGGGAAGGCTGTGCCGCGGGCCGCCGCCTCCCCGTGCCCGGGCCTGGGCGGCGCTGAGGCCGGGGCCGGGCCGGGGGAGGCCTGGGCGGTGC
>VZTT01042133.1:1053-12061 GCA_013400855.1 Buphagus erythrorhynchus | reverse complement strand
AGTAGTAGCAGTAGTATTATCAGCAGTAGTGGTATGTTTTCATTTGTTTCAGCTGTTTAACCCATGCTTCTCTCAAGCTCTAAGGCTTATCTTTTCTTTCCAATTCTCCTTCTGTAGGGTAGGGAGAAAGGAAGATGACTGGGTAGAAATTGGCTGCATGGTATGTAGTAGCCATCTGGGGCTAAACCACTACAGATTGTCTGAGTCTTTGCTGCTAACAAAACAGAGGTGTTGGAGGCATAACCAGAGCTTATGAAGACAAGATCCCTATTTTATTCCAGTTATTTAAACAGGCAGAAATAAGGAGGCAGATACATCTCCAAGAAAGTACTAAGTAAAATGTTAAAGTCTGCAACAAATATAAATCCCAGCAATGTTCTTTGGATTTGACCACTCAGTAAATACCGTTATGAAGGTAATTTTTGAATATTTTTTAGTACAGAACAGTTAGATGCACACAATGTCAGAAGCCATATATTTTTAGTTACTTGATATTAAGACAGAATTAGCAGTAATGTTCATATACTGTATAAAGTTAATATCCCAAAAGACATTTCAACACTGCTGGTATATCTGTGATTTAATTGAAAGATATTATGATTGAAAGATAATAGCCTAAAATTAGTTCACCTTGCCAAAAAACAGATGAAAATTCAAAACTCAGTTTATTGCACTTTTTATTATCTCTTTCTCAGCTTTGCAGCACTTTTAAAAGACAAGCAAATGATGAGACAGCTATATATTTGTTTTTAACAGACACCTTGAACAAGCAAAACAGGATCTGGAAGACAGGGATGGGAAACAGAATGAAGTCCTGATAATCCAAAGGGAGATGGCCAGTGACCTGTTACACCGCTTAAACACACACAGGATTACGGCCCCAGATGGGAGGTCAAATCCTGTGCTAAGTTTTGGGCCCCACACTACAAGAAGGGTGTTGAGGTGCTGGAGCGTGCCCAGGAAAAGGCAACAAATCTGATGAATGGTTAGGAGGACGAGTCTTATGAGGAGCAACGGAGGAAGCTGTAGTTGCNAACTGACACAATGCTGTGTTTTGGATTTAATATCAGAATCATGCTGATAGCACACTGATGTTTTAGTTGTTAAGCAGTGCTTACTTCAAGGACTTTTCTGTCTCATACTCTGCCAATGAGCAGATGCACAAGAAGCTGTGGGGAAGCATGATGAGGGAGAGGGATATTCCACACCAAACGGGCCAGAGGGATATTCCACACCACAGAACACCATGCCTAATATATAAACTGGGAGACTTGGCTGGAAGGCACTGATCACTGTTTGGGGATGTGCTGGGCATTAGTCAGCAGGTAGTGAGAACAAATCTATTGTGCACCACTTGATTTTCTTGGGTCTTATTCCTCTCTCTTCTCCTATTCATATCCATAACTATGACCATAACTATACCATAATAATAATAATAATAATAATAAGAAGAAGAAGAAGAAGTAGTAGTAGTAGTAGTAGTAGTAGTAGCAGTAGCAGTAGTAGTAGTAGCAGTAGTATTATCAGCAGTAGTGGTATGTTTTCATTTGTTTCAGCTGTTTAACCCATGCTTCTCTCAAGCTCTAAGGCTTATCTTTTCTTTCCAATTCTCCTTCTGTAGGGTAGGGAGAAAGGAAGATGACTGGGTAGAAATTGGCTGCATGGTATGTAGTAGCCATCTGGGGCTAAACCACTACAGATTGTCTGAGTCTTTGCTGCTAACAAAACAGAGGTGTTGGAGGCATAACCAGAGCTTATGAAGACAAGATCCCTATTTTATTCCAGTTATTTAAACAGGCAGAAATAAGGAGGCAGATACATCTCCAAGAAAGTACTAAGTAAAATGTTAAAGTCTGCAACAAATATAAATCCCAGCAATGTTCTTTGGATTTGACCACTCAGTAAATCCCGTTATGAAGGTAATTTTTGAATATTTTTTAGTACAGAACAGTTAGATGCACACAATGTCAGAAGCCATATATTTTTAGTTACTTGATATTAAGACAGAATTAGCAGTAATGTTCATATACTGTATAAAGTTAATATCCCAAAAGACATTTCAACACTGCTGGTATATCTGTGATTTAATTGAAAGATATTATGATTGAAAGATAATAGCCTAAAATTAGTTCACCTTGCCAAAAAACAGATGGAAATTCAAAACTCAGTTTATTGCACTTTTTATTATCTCTTTCTCAGCTTTGTAGCACTTTTAAAAGGCAAGCAAATGATGAGACAGTTATATATTTGTTTTTAACAGACACCTTGAACAAGCAAAACAGGATCTGGAAGACAGGGATGGGAAACAGAATGAAGTCCTGATAATCCAAAGGGAGATGGTCAGTGTGACCTGTTACACTGCTTAAACACACACAGGATTATGGCCCCAGATGGGAGGTCAAATCCTGTGTTAAGTTTTGGGCCCCACACTACAAGAAGGGTGTTGAGGTGCTGGAGCGTGTCCAGGAAAAGACAACAAATCTGATGAATGGTTAGGAGGACGAGTCTTATGAGGAGCAACGGAGGAAGCTGTAGTTGCTTAGATTGGATATTAGGAAAGATTTCTTCACATAAAAGGTGGTTAAGCATTGGAACAGTGTGCCCAGGGAAGTAGTGGAGTCACCATCCCTGGTTGTATTTAGAAGATGTGTTGTTGCAGCCCTTAAGGATATGGTTTAGCAGGTTGGTCTCAAAGATCTTACAGAGTTTTTCCCAACCTAAATGATCCTATGAATCTATGACTTCAAATAAGAGTCTTTATTATCCCAGAATAAACTGATATAACACAAAGAACTCCTCCCTGGACAATTTTTGGACTGTAGCACCGCAATTAATGTTACCAAAATGTGAAACGAAAGTATTAGGTGTTAAATAAAACACAACCATGCCATTTAAGCATCTTATTTTTAGTTTTCTTTCCTGATGCATAAATCAAAAATACTATGAAAGCTCTTAACTCAGAAACCATTGTAGCATATGTGGCCTTTGTAACAAAGTTGGGAAATTTTATTTCTTAGGTTTTTATGGCAGGCTAATAAACTGCAGTAATGCAAAGTCTATGTGCTGCAAAAGTGTGAAAAAAGATTTATCAAAGTATTTTATTAACTTGCATCTGCTCAACAGTGTCATAGGTAGTGTGATCTTTTAAGAATATATTGTTACCATGTTAATTACAGGAATTTCGGAGTTTTATGGGGCCTGAAGACATTCAAAATGACTCATGGAAATTGCCCAGGTTTCCTAATATTGCACTCTAACAGATCTCCAAACTGGCCCTTGAGTTCAGGATGAATGGTGAACTACTCAGCTGTCCACTGCTAAAAGAACATCAGTTTATGATGTCTAAATTAGAGACGACTTCCCCCGCTTTCTTCTGCCCCATAAAATCTCAGTAGTCTGAAGTTTGTTTAATCCAATCTCTGGATCAAAGCAGTATCACCAATAATGGATTGATTTATTCATGTTTTTGCCTCATAGAGAAGACCTCCAGTGATGCAATCTTGTAATCCACCATGACCCTCAGGCCTTTTCAGCAGGGATGCCTCCCAGCCCACGTGGAGGCTCCTTGTTTCCACTTTGCCCTTCTCCTTGCTAATATCTGTCGCGGTGGCGAGCGCTGGTGGAGTGCCATGTCCTTCAGGGGAAGTGTCCTGAGAAGGATGTCCTAGAGGCACAGGCACGTCCTCGCTCCCGGGAGGAGAGCGATTACAGCTCTTTTGGGAGGTCCCCGTTTCGGCCGGCACTGGAGGAAGGGACGGGAGCTGCGTGTGGTGATCCAAGGCGGAGTTTGTTCTTTCTCCAAGGGGTCCAGGGACGAACTGGCTTGAGGGGTCTGAGGTTGATACAGGAAAGCCAGGGGGGTAGAGCATCTAACCAATAGTCTGAGGGCGCAGGGGTGGTACGAGGGCAGAAGGGCCAATAGGGTACAATTGATTTACATAGAACAGTGAGGCATGTCGGGAGCAACTTATCGGTAACCATAACACAAGGGAGCGCCTAAGGGCATTCCCTCCGGGGGAAAGAGGCAACTCTTCTGCTGAGACGCTTTTGGCCTACACATATATCCATGAAGTTTCCTGTCAACGAAAGTCCTGCGTTCCTTGAGGGATGAAAACTCCATTTTTCAATATGCCAACAGCTTTTCTCCAGGAATTTAACATCAGCAACACTGAATGCAATCAGCGATGCAATGCTTTTAATATTTAGCTCTACATTGCTCATTTAATGAAAATTATCAAAGAAAACAAAACTTTATAGATTACTAAATAAAAATATAGATTTAAGTGTCAGAAATCCAGTCTTATTAACTAAATGGTAATCTAGAGCAGGTGAGAAAATATTCTGTAGGTTTTAATACCTTATTTTGTATAAATACTATATTCTAAATACACAATATTAATTTTTCAGTCTTTCTGATGAAAGTGATAAAGAGATTTGTCAGACTATTCAGATATCTTAAGAAATTTTATTTATTTATGTTGACTTAAAAATAGTCACTGAAATCTAAATTATGTGGAAACATGATTTTTTTTTTGTTTTCCTGACAAAAACTAAATTTTCATATAAAGTAAAAACATTTATGCAAATGTCCCTATGCATATGTACACAGTTTTTATCACTACAATTATAAAAGTACAGTATATGCAAAAGTGAAAGAAAACATCACTGTCACTCATGTGATGTTGATTAAAACTGCTCAACTTATTTTTTCTTATGAAATCTTTCCAAATATGCAATCCTTTTTCTTCAGCTCTTCTCCTGCTTCATTATTTCCTAAGAAAGTTTTTTACTCTACATATTGCATATATGTAATCTAATGTATTAATTGAAAGATAACAGCTGAAATAGGAAAGCTTTATTTTTTATTCTAGAAGCTCTTTCACAGAGACTTGATAAAGCTTAACTAGTAAAACTTCAGAATCCAACAGAGATCAATTTGTCTGTATAAATAAGATAGCCCCAAACACTCATAAGTTATACATACAAATTATATTTTAACAAATGTATCTACTTACAGGGATGGAAGAGTTTATATAAAGGGTCTGACATTTCAGGCAAGATACTTATTCTGCTGAGATGTATTTGCAGCTTCACTGTGGAGGCCATGGCTGCCACATAGAACCCAGTCTTGGTCTCCAGCTTTGTACTTTTCTTCCATGCAGGTGACATTCTCCTTCTTTGGGAAAGACACTGTGAAAGTCCACTTTGTTAGCACAGTAGCCTGGCAATGTGGAACATACTTCAGAATCAGGGCCATTCCTACCAGGTTTTTCAATTAATAAATTTTTGGTTGCTTACCTATAATCACAGTTATCTGAGATACATTTATTATAAGTAACACTATTAATAGTATACTATATGTAGTGTGTATATATACTCAGGGTACAATTATTTACAGTACAAAATCTTTCCTCCTATCACTAGATTAAAGTTTCCTACCAGAAGTCTTGCTGGGGAAGTACATATATATTAGATGTGGAGAGATCTAACATTTAAGCATGGAGTCTATTTTTCAGACTGCTTTGGAAGGAGAACTGGCATTGTAAATCAAATAGTTTTAGACTCTGTGTATCCAACAGCTTTAGAGGTTGATTAAAAGACAAAAAAACCTCACCATGCTTCTCGTTAATCATATAAAAAAGTAGGAGAGTAGGGAAAAGCAATCAGATTGTCACAAAGCAAAGGAGGACTCAGATTTTTACTCTTAAAGCGATGCTCAAGGAGGACAAACCAGCCCATCTGTAGCTTTGTCGTCTGACAGAAACAGAGGTAACTTGCTTCTGTGCTGCTCTGGGGAAATGGCCGAAAAAGCCAGATGCCTTCACTGAAAAACAAAACAAAAAAATCTTAACAAGGTAAAAGCAGCCTGGAACCTCAGTGTTTCTGGCAATGAAATATTAGAATCTCGACAATGATTACTTTAATCCTTGAAAATCTCAGCATTATAGTAGAATGCAAGAGAACTTATAGGAGTATTTGTGTTGACATAATGATTTCTACAGGCCCTCAGGTGTTTTACACAATTTTTAAGGGAGATAAGTGTACCTGTTTTACAGATTTTGCTAAATTGTGCTTCTAAACCAAGAGGTCAGGAATGCCAGCATACAGCCTAGTTCTATGATACAGATCCCAAAGAAAAAAAGGGTTTAACTGAGATACTGGTTGATGCTAAAAATATTTACTTATTGTAAAAATTCTTTGTGGTGCCTTTAACTGTTTCAAATTTTACAAAGAAGGGAAAAAATACAGCCCCTTTTTTTAAAACTCATTTCACTACTTAGTAGCCTCAATATGACCTATCTTGAAATAATAGAAGCATATAAAGTTGAAAAATCTAGTGCAGATAAAAGTCCCTTCCATTGGCAAAGAAGGAAATTCTTTTTAAAGCTAGCACAAAGCCTGATGTTCTCCTTCTCCCCCTCTCCCTGCCTACCTCCTCCCTGTTCCCAGTATATACTTTTCCCCTGTCATTTCTTTCTCTTAAGATTCTAGGGAGATTTCTGGGCTTAGACTTTAATATTAGTAATCTTATTAATTTTTTAAACTTTCACGAGCCTTAAGTGAGAAAACAACATATGGCTGTGCAACAGAGCACCTCTGGAGATTTTATACTCCTCAAACAGCACATCAAATCTTATGTTATGTTCATTCTTATTCATTGCTTGTCTGTCCATATTTTAACCCTGCAAGTATCAAGGTATCAGTCTAATTCATTATGTTTTATTTGGTACCATCTGCACCTTACGGATTGTACTCATAGAAAATTAAAATCTCCTTTCACAAGGGCAGTGCATAGGTGCTATCTCAGTAACAGGTCTATTCCTGCAATGAGCAGCAAGATATGTGACTGCTCATTGGACCAAGGCAGCCACAGCTCTGTCAGGCCAAAAATCTGCAACTGATACATAACACAAGGTATTCAGTCAGGATTATGGCTCCTGATACCTAGGAAAAAAATCCTGTAATTATAGTCAGACATTTTCTAGAGCCTAATGACCCACACTTGCAATTGTTAAACAAGGGAGGACCCTTGTTTATATTAGGTGATTAAAGAATGACACTACTGAATGCAGAATCCCATTTTTAAATTATATTGGGAACATTAGGGATGCATAGTTAAGCATGCATATCATTAAGAGCTAGTGCTTTATCAATTTTTAATAATAAATGGTGACTGTATATATGTATACTGCATACAAAAGACGTTAAAAGAACATTAAGGTTGAGAAATCAAACATTTAGAAGTTAGGGAATGGCAGACTAAATTAGCCCTGTTGTGCACAGGCATTATGACAGTTTTTTTCAACACATAGGATATGTAGCAGACCCAGGAAGGATTAAAAAAAAATCTAATTTTCTTGGTTTCAGCTTAAAGCCTGAGTTATAAATGGTTGTCTTTTCTTTTTCTTATTTTTTTTCTCTACAGTCTTCTTATGCATACCATCTTCTTCACAATATCTGTGGTTCTGCAAAAAAAAGAAAAAGAAGTGAACATGTACAGATGAAGATATTCTTTCCTGGAAAGAAAAAGCAAATGTAGCAACTGGTAAAAGGATCAGCTAGGAAAGATAATATAGAAGGATAATACAGAATAAGGCGTAGCTTTATCCCTGTGTCTGCTTGTGTGTTCATAAGAATCCTGTCCTTGCCCTAAATCTTACTGTGACTGTGGAAACCTTTGCAACTGAGCACTGTTTCTGTAGTCCTGAAGAAATACAATAATTATTTCTAAAAAGCACATTGACAGAACACATCCTTTCTTGGGAGAGGCTATTAGACCTTATTAACTGAAATTAAGAAGAAGCACGTCTTGAGATGAAGCCTGTTAGTGCAAGATGAAGGTTTTTCTTCAAAAAGCTTGGCCGTGTTAGTCTATTGTGAATTTTTAATCTGCATCGCAAGAGATGATTTAAAACACAAATGAAAATAATTATATAAGTGGGGAGACAGAAATAACCACTCATTGCAACAGAAGCAGATATTACTCAGAGTTATAATAGCAAATATGATTATTTATATAAATCCTTCATACAAGCTTTTTATCTGCTTTCTGTTTAGTTGTAAACTAAGAGCAAAACACAAAGGGTATTCACAGATATCCCACAGATATCAGTTATTCTGCTGTATGCTTTGTAAGCATCATTGTTGCTGAGAAAAATTGAATAATGTTTTTTATAGCACTACTGTCATGCTTGATTAGATAACCAAGATCTCGTGTTCCTTGATTGTATCAAGTATGTTTGCCCCCCTTTTGGGGAGGATCACCAAGAAGCTACAAATCTCTGCTGTGCATGGACTTTTTTAGGAGTTAGCAATTAAAACAATTGCAAGGTACTTTTTTGCTTTGCCTTTATGCTAAGCACATTGACAACCATGTTGTCAATTAATGCCATTGCCAACATGTAGAGGCATAAAGTATTGCTCAAACACCATGGAACAGCCATCAAAAGATGTAAGTCCAATTTCATATATTGCAACCAGCTTCAAGTGAAATAGTGCTATTTTAAGGTATCACAAAAGTATTAAATTATATTAAATTATATTAAAAGGTATTAAAGTAATCATCCTTCTGGGAGAGTTAATATCAAGTCTAAATTCCTTATTTTATTTTCTGCTTTATTTTCTGTGCAGAGGAGTTCACACAAGCTTCGAAACATGGCCTATATAAAAATTAAATGAAAATATCAAAATGTGTAATGGACATTTTTATTGTTTTATTTCTTTTTTGAGCATACATTATTATAAAAATCATCTGTGTATGGTTTCATTTGTTTTGTATTTCACCTTCTATATCAAAAACTTCATCAAAGATCAAAAGAATTAATAAAACAACAAAAAGCTTATACCTCTTTTCCCAAAACAGTGCCAATGCTATCTAAACAAAGTCACAATTCATCTCATTCATAGCCATTTCAGCCTATAACAGATGTGTGCTTCGAAAAAATTTATTGGTTTTATGATTAAAGATTAACATTCTTCTCTTCATCTCCATTGGAGAGAATAATATTCTACAGTAAATGGACATGAAATTGAACAGTGGTGATATTTAAATAAAATTGACCAGCTTCATTGGCTACATTTTCAAAGCACCACATCGAAGGGATTCATACAAATACTGTAGATAAAAAGCTTTACAGATGTACATCTTTGTCTTTAAACATCATTTCTAACTTACGTGAATGAGGAAATGTAAAAGACAGAAAGAAAAGTAAATAGACCAGACCAATTAGAGCTTTTAAACTTAAAAATATTCAACCATGCCTAGTTCAGCTGTGAATTTATTATAATGCTAGCTAGGGGTTAGACATTAGTTCTGCAGGAAGGTGCTCTAAAATCAGAAGATTGGCAATGATTTGGCTCTATTTCTTAGCTGGCTATAGTAATGGGTTTATAAGTAAATGAGTAAAAGATAATGAAACGACAAGGGATTAAATTTTAACTATTGTTATACAGCATCTAACTTCAGCAAGGGTCATTGTTGCTAACTCTCTGTCAGTTCTCCTTGAGATTTAAACATTATCTCTGTTATTTTCAGATGAGAAGCAGATTTAATGTAAAACCTAGTTTAAACTCAATGACATGATTGAAATGGAGCAAAGTATACACACACAAGGTGACAGAGCATATCTTCCAAAAAAACCAACTTTTCTTAAAATCACAATGACTTTTATATTTATTCATATCCTTTGGCTTATCAGATCAAAAATAGGTGAGAAAAGTATTCCATCAACAGTAGCTTTGGATATCAAATATAGCTTTGTTGGGTGCTGAACTGGCCAGAAAAAAACAAACCAACCAAACAAACAAACCAAACCAAACCTCCTCACAAAATGGAGAACAAACAACAAAACAAATCCAAATTCAATCGCAAACCAAACAACTATGACATGAAGGGTGAATTGAACTGGTAAATGAGGTTGAGATGCCTATTAAAACAAAAAATAAATTCCAAAACTCAACAAAAAATATCCCAAAACTAAAAGATTTTTCAAAGGGAAATTGCACATAAATTATAGAAGAGGGAAACGTAAGGGAAAATGATCTTCGTTTTCTGGGCAACGTCATCCCTCTATATAAATAGTAGATTATAGTTAAGAACTGGGGCTTTATCATCAAAGACCAGGATATTTTGGTCCCAAGCACCCGTAGGCTATTGCTTTCTCTGTTACTTCTGTTATTTTTTTTCCCCCAAGAATAACTTATACTGCCAGTCCCAAAGAATTAAAACAGTGGAGAAAAAACAACAAAGCAACAAACCAAACCCATAAAAACACCCACAAGCTTGGTTTCTTCACATCTCATTATAATACTGAAGTTTAATATTTTCGAAATAAAATGCATTTCCCCCTCAAGACTTTTAAATAAATAATAAGTGTCGTAGTAGTAGTTATATTATAATAAATTATTGCCATATGGCTCTCCTTCCTGATCAGGGGAATAAATGAGAGAACCATGCATGATCTCTTCTTATGCTCAAAGGGTCTATAGTCATTTATGATGTCTTTAAATTATATTGTTGATGTGGAGAATAAAAGTAACTTATAGTAGTTTTTTAATTAATGTTCGTATTACCTGCTGGCTATTCTTTCACTTGACTTTCTGGAGTTAAATCAAAAAGTCCTCTAGCAAGATTAAATTGTGGTTACCAATAACATACCAACTAGCAAACATCCTGTGCCCATAGAAGAGCAGTGGATTGGCTGGTTTGGTGATCACCAAGCCCACAGAAGTGTCAGGTTTTTCTCAGAGTGAGGGGAGAGAGGAAGGGCAACCTGGGACCAAGGGGTGTGGCAGTTCATAGGGGCTGCCTGACACAAGACTCCCACAGGAGAGGAACCAGCATCTTCAAAAGGCGTGGTTGCAAAGGCACTGGTCTGGCTGGGTCCTTGAATGTTGCTAAACCACTGCCTACTAAACTTTTTTGCACTGCTGTTTTATCTATAATCTTATTGCTACTTTTGTCTCACAAGTGAAGTGTATCATTCCATCCATGTCAAACAGGGAAAAG
>VZTT01042130.1:2722-14130 GCA_013400855.1 Buphagus erythrorhynchus | reverse complement strand
AGGTGAGGAGGTTTTTTCTCAGTCTAAATACCAGGTGTCATGAAACAGGTTTTTTCTTTTTAATCAGATCATAGTCATTATCTAAGATTGACTGGCAACATGCTGCCTTCTTTGATTTCTCATGTTCTCTTCCTTCAGCATATTATAATTGTTACTTTTAAGTTGTTCAATGAAGCTGCTGGATTTGTTGCAGGCTGCTGATCAGTGTTATGTAGTAGTAGTATTTGAAGTAGAAATTCTGTGAACTCTGCAAAGGTAGAATCCTATTTCATCACTAAATATGGTTTTACAGGTCTTGACACAATAACGAGGTGGTGCCCATCAATCAGACAGTCAAAGGTCTTTAAATTTAGCGGAATTATCTGACAACCTAACTTACTTATTCCTTCTTGAAATCTTAGAAGAATCAAATTCTGTGTTTCTGAGAAAATGTTGAGACATTCAGCGGAATGCAAACAATTTGTTCTCAGTCCTTGGAAATTGTCACCATCTGAAATCACAGAATTGTTTCTTTCGTGAAAAGGAAAAATAATCTCCCTGCCACAGTTTGTTCTGTTATTGGTGATGTAAAAGTTAAGTAAAGGTACAATCTCAGTAATGCTCATTAGCTGTGGCTTTGATAGTGCTATAGGCAGAGATAGCAAGTGCCATGGTACTATCTCAGGAACCCCAAAACCCCAGAGTCCAGATACCAGAGAGCATTCCTGATGGCATCAAAGTGTTGAGAAGACAACAGACATGTCAGAAGACCCTGCTCATTGAAAAAGCTGCCCACATCCTTAACTGCAAAGAGTACAGCATAGCTTAACCTCAAACAAGGGAGTAAAGTGGAAACTGATTTTTCTAAATCTTAAATATATTTCATCATGTGCTATACATATGTGCTATACATACCTGATCCCTCAAAATCTGGACAAAGCTTTGGTTGTCACATTTTCCAGAATCTGTTCTATAGTGGTTGTAATGATGACACACTGTCTCTTCTGTATTGGAAATTTTTTTTCAGCTTGTATATCTTGAGTAGGATAATTCAGGAAAAAATAGAGAAAAAAAAAAGAAAAAAAAATGATACTTATCTTTCAGAATCTGCCTATACCTACCATTAATCTTAGAAACAAAAACAGTCCACAACCTCTTAAATCTTGGATTGATGATGAAAATTTCTTGCGATAATCAATTTCTTATGGCAGAATACCCAGGAAGATTGGATATGGGTGGAAACTTGCAAGATAGGGGTTTTTTTATGACAGGTGTAAATATGCTTCCTCCCCTTAAGTGCTCAGAAATATCACAGTAAAACATGTTGACAAGTTCGACAGGACCGTATTTATACTACAGTGATAAAAATACAGCTTATCAAGTGCTATAAAGCGAGGTCCACACATCTTTGGAGAAAAGAATGCAAAGACAATGTGAATCAAACTGATCAATGAGGTCTTCTGTTGAGAACCAACTCAAAAGGAAAAAATACTGCAGTATGTTTTTTTCCTCCAAGTTGAGGAACTGCCAAAATAGCATCTTTTTCCCCCCACAATGTGTCAGCAACAGCAACACAGCCATTTTAAATTACTTCAAATCACTGTTAAATCTCTAGCATGTCCAAAATAATTTTCTCCAAACAGCTTTCAGCTGCCCTTTTGAAGTCACAGTAGCACTACAGAGGTGAAAAGCTCTGCTTGTGCTCCTGTGAGTCACGCAATGCTTCAAGGTGTTTATTTTTCTGAGAAAGTATTTCAATTTGCCACTTACAGTTAAGACACATTTACCACCAAATTGTTGGAGCTAGAACTGAGTTTCTTCAACAGCTAATATCCCTGGCAATCTAATAATGGAATTAAAAGTGTCACCAATACAGCAGACTCTCATTCTGCTAAGGATTTATATTCATAGTATTTGCTGCTAAAACATTTCAGATCCTCTAGATATTTTATTGATTTTTCTTTAAAAATCACACTATGCAAAGACCTTAGTCTTAATCTTTAAAACAAGTTATTTCAGACATTGAATTTAAAAAAAAAAAAAAAAGTATTTTGAGGAATACCAGCCATTGTTCCAATAACAATCCACAACCTGTAGGTCAGAAACAGATTTATATATTTCCTAGAAAATAGAAAATATCCATGCTATCTAAAAAAGGAAAAACATGGTGTTGAATGTCAATAACCATGACAGTTAACAGTGGGATTCCTTTAAATGCAACTGTCTAAAAATTCAAGGATTAGGCTGATAGGCATTTTTCTCTGTACCTCTAGGAGGCAAGTCACTTGTTTTACTGCACAGTGCAGACAGCTATAAATGACACTCAACAGTTAGCAGTGGAGAGCCCTTAGACCACTGATGAGTGGGTGACTCACTTTGCCTGTAGGACATGCATCTGCCCCTGTGCTACTGTCACAATGCTGTCCAGGCAGTAAAACATGTGTTTTTTAAATGTTGTCAAAAGAGACCTGGTTGCTCCCACCCAGGTCTAAATAAAGTCCAAGTGTACTCATGAGCAAGGCAGAAGCTGAGCACCACAGAGGACTGAGTATGGAAAAGAGTCTTACATATCATTATATGAAATATAAATGAATGAAATGTCTGTGGTGGCAAAGGCATTCATTTTAATCACAAGATTATAATTGTCTACATTTCTGGAGGATGCACATATTCAGACTTTAAGCAGTAAGACATTAAAGGGGAAGACACTGAAGGGTTCTGAAATCTACATTCTTTCCTAACCATTTTCCTTTCCCAGAAGATCATTTACAAATTACAGTAGCCACAAAGCAATACCTGCAACACTGCTTTTTTTATTAGTTTTTGTAAGTCAACAAGAGAATAAATGAATAACACAAGCAAACGTATTTCTCCACTTACTTGATTTGGAAGGTTTTAGGTCACATCTGCTCCCATCATCTTCTACCATGTTCAGATACAAAACCATCTGGGACATATTGAGAAAGATATACACAAGGGAATTCTTACAGAGGAATGTCACAAAGTGGGTCACTCACTAAACCTCTTCAGTGGAAAGCTAAGCAGAAATTGTCCTATATGATAGAGGAGCATGAAATATGTTTGGATGAGTGTCACTGCATCAGAGTGTGGATCTGAAGATAGAAGTGTGCAGAAAGTGTAGCTTGCAACCTCCTGTAAGTAATTACATTGACTCACAAGTGTGGAGAGCTTGTTTCCTAATTATCTCTTGTATCTCATGGTCTTTCAGTTTGAATTGTTGACTCATTCTTCACTTCTCTTTTTTTGCAGATAAAATTTGGAAGATCTTTTTTCTTGCTACCTACAAGGTAAATGGATATTCACAGCAAACTAACATTTAAAACTGCCTTACTTTTCATATCAAACTGTTGCAGATGTACACTTCCCTTCAAGAGAGAAGCAACAGTAAACTTTGATGATATTAAAAACTTCAGTGGAAAATGCAACAAGATTTTGCATTTTAACAAGATTTTATGGCAATGTACACTCGCTTATTTACTGCATAAATGACAGGGAGAGACAAAACTCTCAAGGAGACCCTTCCACTGAGTTATGAGGTTCAGAAAGGACCCTATTTCTTTCTAAACTACTTCTCTGAGGAGAGTTTAGGTGTGTCTGGATTCAGATTTCATTCCAGACTAGGTCCACCATTGTTTATGCTTATAAATTATTATGTCAAAACAATTATTTATACACAATCAATCCTTTTTACTACTTGGCTAAGATTTCAAAGTTTCAGCATGCTTGGTCACAATTCACTTACTAAGTACCTGATGTGATAAGGAGTGTCTCAAACTTGAGCAGTCATCTTGAGAAGCACAGGGACCCCTTCCCTACTCAAGGGGAGGTCCAGCTGGGCAGGAGAGCACACTGTCATGCTAACACTGACAATTACACAACAGATAATGCACTTTTTATGTTCAATAATAATGACACTGTTTAATTCCCAGGACTTTCTCAGTCTTTAAGATACAAGACAGTTAAGAGTATTAACAAATATGACAAATGTATATTTAAAAGCCTGAAATTAGGGGGAGGAAATAGATATAAATACTGTCTTGCCAATTTGTTCCATGTTTTCAACAGCCATCAATCTGAAATGAATTATTTGGAATCAAGCAAGAAAGACAAGCCACATACAATTTTGAATGTGTTAGGCCTTAAACTAAAATACTGTTTGAAGTTCAAATATTCTCATAGCAATCCTTGCTCATCTTTATTTATCATGCATGTTCAATCACAGAAAACAAAAGAATGTCATTATATTAGGTACCAAATCTATCAGGAGGTGGTATCCTGCTGTATTGTGACAATTTAGAAAAAGTGATGTCTGTAAAGTGATGTCTTATTCTTTAAAAAGCCACTGTGATATGGGGCTAGAGAAGGGTATAAAAGAAGATGAGTTTATTAACAGCAAAATTTATGTGTATATTATCAGGTGGGACCACTGCCACCAAGTGGAAGTAAGATCTGTGTCAGTTCACATCAGAGGTCCATCACATTCTGTTTCAGGCTGTGTCATCCACTAGTGAGTATGTTTCAAAAGCTAGTACGATTTTTATTCAACTGCAAACAGACTATCCCTTGGGGCATAGATGCAGAGAAACTGGAAACAGGCTATCTCTTGGAGTATAGATATGGGATCTGGGATTCTCCAAAATTCTGCCAATTTTGAACAGGAGAATCTGCTTCTCCTTCGAACTTCTTCAAGTTCCACTTCTTACATTAAGAAAATGCTCATAACATATATTAATTTTTTCATTTCAATTTGCATTAATCACTGCATAGGTCAGAATTCAATTGCATTTGTTGACATACTGCCCATTCACATGGTTAGCAATGCTTTTGCTCATGTTCATGTGTAGAAATTTTGGGTTCTGACTAAAATGACATGGGAACATGTATATTACTGTACTGTGTTCTGCTATGGACTGTCTTTGTCATCTTGGATGAATGACTTACTCTACTAAATTCATTACTTCTGTCCACATTCATCCTTTATAAATTGGGAGGAAAATTTCCCCATATCAGAATGGTTGATGCCAGGATGAAATTTCTAAATGGCAGTGAAATGTTGAGGGTCCTTTTAGTAGACAAGGATTTGGAAAATCACTTGAATAAAATGAATCAACTAATGAAGACAGGTATTTGGTAGATAGATGAACTCATAGACCTCAATATAATTTTCTTTATCAAACTCATTAATTTCTTTCCCCNCTCCAGGTGAAACCACGACACCCCATGAAGCCAGCACTGTAAAAATAGGACCCTTATCTAAATTAGTTTTTTTAAAAAAATATCAGAAATTAACATTATTATGTTCAGAAGGACAGATGTATTTTCTTGCCTAAAACTAAGAGAATACTTATGTACTCTTGGTACATACACACCACATCTCACTGAAACATTTAGTATATGCCTAAATTGTGACAGAATTTTGATTCAGACCTGCTCAGGAAGCTAATTCATCCATGGATAATCACCACACCCTGCAGGTTCATCTACTTATTTCATGTTAAAAAGAGGGTCACTCTACAAATGCACAGCATTAATCTCTTTTTACTTCTTGCCGGGTCTGTTAAGAGCTGCAAATACCAGAGAGGTGAAATATTTGAGTAGATTATATTTTTTTTTACCCTTCCAAATCTTTTAAGCTGTGATGCAAGGAAAGACCCTCTTTCTTCGTAGAGACTGTGCAGGTTCTTCTACTGGGTCAAGTTGTTCTGTGAAAATTTTCACAATTAAATCTGCATATGGATCCATCACCTTAATTGTCTGCATTAGAGAAAGTAAAGTGACAGAAATGTCTCCAATATGGAGTTAAAGGGGTCAAGGTGAAATAATTCTGTTTGTATGCATGTCTAAACAGTTCCTTTTTATTGTGTTTAGAAAAAATTTGAGGGATAGAAATTAGATTGAATTTTTTTCCTTACTTTTTCAGACATTCCTTCAAACTACAACTTTCCTTGGAAAACTTATTGCTTAAAGTGAATTAATTGGCTGAATGTGAAATGAAGCCTGCTTCTAAAGCCACAGTGTATACACTGCTTTTCCACCCAGTTTAGGCTGATCTGTACATAGAAATTTATTACAAGTCATAAAATATTTTCCCCTAGAGCCCTGCATATTCAGGGGATCTGTTATCACTAGAGAATTTCAGACTAAACATGGAAATATAAAAATGCAAGTCTCAAACACTGCAGGATTCCAAAAACCAAGGATGGATTATCTTTAATAATCCTAAACCAAGTCTGTGTGATAATCATTATTCCCAACAGTTTGAGATATTTGCAAAGTTGGATCTGGAAACGGCTCCAAGAGATTCCATCCTTGTACTTCTGGGCAGTGCTAGCTATGCCTACATCACTCCTGATGGATGTCCTTAAAAATAGGCACTGTTTTTGTATGGCCCGTATCCCACTTCTCAGCCAGATGAATTTTTACTGATCCTGCCATTTAGAATTTTTTTTCAACTTGATTCAGCTAGGTTAATAGCTACTATATCTTGTCTAATTTAATATTATTTATAGTGAAAAAATTATTTGCAGCTGCCATTTTAAATACATGTAAACCAGAATAACTTTTCTCCTTAATCTTACTTTGTCAAGGCTAGACAGCCCCAGTTCCTCCAGCTCCTTCTTAGAGGTAGTCTTTGGTAGACCTCAGCACATCATGGATGCTTTGTGTTGGATTCTCTGTTAATATGCATCTGGACACAGAGCTCTAGCCGAGGTCTAGCTGTGCTGGGCAGAGGAGGATTGCATTCTGTACTGAGGCTACTTAATACACCTTGAGTCCTGTCCTATTTCTCTGCTGTCTTGGCAGAACCTGGGTTCTGTTAACCCATGGCCAGCCTGTCCAGGGAGAGACTAGATTTGCAATGATCCTTGGATCCTTTTCTTCAACAGTATTTACATGCTTTATCATTCTCATTTCTGATATTGTCACTGATTTTTTCCTAAAATTAGAATTTGGACCTTATTTTCTTCGGATTTAATTCCGTTTTGGTTTTGTTTTTGTTTTTTTTTTTTTTTTTTTTTTTTTTCCCATATAATTCTTAGGTTAGGAGATTCTGGTTTCTAGTTCTACAGCATCCTCATTTCTGTCTCAGATCAGGGTCAAGGGCAGATTTCGTGAGAATTCTTTCCATTCTGTCTTCCAAGATATTAATGAAACATCAAGGACAGATGTCTCTGGATCCCTCCTTACTAAGTTTTCTTATTTTGTAGAGAGCTTGAGTGCATTCTGTGGCCTCACAGCACCCCAATCTCTTGAATGGAAAGTCAAACAAGACATGTATGTTTCATCTCAAAACTGTTGAATTTCTTACCATCAATCTGTCATGTTCTTTTCCAGTTTAAAAACGCTGTCACTTAAACACAAAATGCACACTCCATATGGTTATTAAGTTCAGTATGCTTTTCCAACTTGCACATACTTCTCATCTTAGTCAGAAATGTTGGGAATTCTATTGTGTAGCATATTATAAAAATTCCCGACATTTTCAGTTTTTAGATTCATTGGAAATAGTTGACTATTTTTCACATAGTAATAAAATCAATAATATCTCACCAGCTTTTTGAAAATACACATGTGAATATGTGAATGTAATCAAATTTCCACACAACGAGTTTTTCTGCCTGTATGTAGATACATTACTACATTGTGGTTTAGGATCATAAAATGCCCTTTAGTGATAAATCTAACTCCCCCTTTATTGTAAGAATTCTACTTTATGCTTAATCTCTAATTAGATTCTTTGTCATGAAAATTTAACAATTGCGAACTGCACAGTCTTCACATTGCTTTTGCATTCACCACCCTACATACATATTTTAATTTTTCATTTTTCAGAAGGCAGTAACTATTCCATTAATATTACATTAATCATGAGTGTTCTACAAACTGTTAGGAACACATTACCCTTGTTCTTGGGCAATAGACTCCAGGGGCATATGCAGAAAATGAGCCTGTCTTCAATATTGTTTTGCTCATCCACAAGTTTGTTTTCAAGGAAATAGTGCTAAAACTCACTTGGGATTGTCAAAAGCCTCACTTTTGATCCTCTAAGGACAGATGACAAGTTTGTAGTTGGTGAAAAAGAGAGGTATTTATGTTGTACAGAATAGGGATATAATTTGCTTTGCTTCAGAAAGCAAACTCACAGCCCTATAGAAAGACAGAGGTTGATCACAATACATCAGTTTCTCCAGGAGGAGGCTGTGGGAAACCCTACTGAAAACCCTGGAGAAATGCAGGTAGATGATGTCCACCCCACACTAACTGAGCAGGTTACTTTGTCATGGAAGGCAATCAGGTTTGTCGAGCAAGATTTGCCTTTGCTGAATCCAATGCTTTTCCCAATCTTGGGCTTCATCTTACCTATGCTAGTCCCCAGGAGGGTTCATTTAATAACTGTTCCAGGGACTGGAGCAAGACTGATATGCCCATATCTCCTATCTTATCCACTGGAGAGCCTCCATTTGTCAACATAAAGACTAGGTGGACAAAAGGGTTCACTGGTAAAGTCCTCCAGGTCATCTAAGGGTACTTTGGAATGCACAAGGACTTCCTAATCTCTTACCCTACTTAGTGGATAGGCAAACCTTCTGACACCTGCCAGGTTACTAAATGAGTTGCTTGGATTCTTGGTCATGTCAGAACATGATTTCAATAGATGTGGCCAGATGACAAATACTGAAGAACAGCTTCTCCAAAAGACTGGTGGTATTTCTCCTTCCCTTAACTTTATCAAGTATTCAGTGATTATATCATTGCTACAAAAGGAGAAGACAGCATTCACTCCTTATTCCTAAATTTACTGTTGCTCAGGTGAATACTTTTACTACTGCCAGTGTTTTATTCTAGGCTGATTGGAATCCTGATGTCCCATCTTGGCCATGACCACCTAGATGGAGAGCTGTGTTCCTTTGCTCACTCTGTGTTTTGCCAGGAGATGCTGAAAAAACTGAAACTATAACTGAGAAGTCACCTTGGGAAAGCAGTGATTAAATTCAAATAGGAGAGGAAGGAATTGAAGCCAAGTCTCACACAACCTAAGTTCTTAGTCTGTCAGTAACCTATTTTGCCTGCCATAGACAAAATTTGGGGTATTTGGGGTTGCTAAGTCTGATTTGATTTGTGGCCTGGTTTAGTTCCTAATCTTTCATGAGAAACTAGTTCTGGAAGACATATACCTCTTCCTCATTTTTGATGGAGAAACCTGACTGTCTTAGTGCTCTAGCCTTCATAAAGGAGATTTATGATGCATTTTCTTCCGACTATTTACAAAGGTATGTATTCACAGCAGGACCACCAAGTCCTAGGTATCTGGAATTTCAAGATTCTAACCAGATTTTGACTTGAAAATTCCACCTATTTAGATAAGAATTATATATTCAGACATCTGCAGAATTTCAGCATTGTTATCCTAAGTGTTGAGAACTGCAGTGTTCAGTAATACAACACATATGTTTTGTTGACTGGACTCTGGTGCTTCTCCATTTCACAAAATGTTTTTGGTTTAGAAACTCTAGCTAATTAGCTACTTTCTGATTAAGTTCATTTCATGGGAAAATGTTACTTAGCCCAGCATGCTTTGTCAGAAATATATTATTTAACAAAAATTGATACAGGGCAAGGCAATTTTCCCACAGTTTCCTGAATCACCTCAGTAACCCATATTTTAAGACAGATCTGCACCACACTGAGATAATGATACGATGATTTCAGTTTCCCCATTCCCAAGCCATCTTCTGGTAGCCACATGTCCTAGCAGATTAGAGACTCAGGTTAGAGACCCGGAGATCCTGATGTCTCTTCTCTCCTGTTGTTACTCTGGTGTTTTTCAGAAGGACCTCCATATAGGCTCCTTCAAGACCAGGATACAGGGATTTCTGACTCCACCTGTCCAGGAATGAGGTGCCAGAGTCCCAGCATCCATGGTTTGAGTGCACTTTGCCATGCCAGAGGTCTCCGTTGGTCTATCATGGAGCCAGGATTTAACTAGAGACACAAACCACATGGTCCCAGTCTACTTTAGAGGCATTGCTGTTCTTGTAAAGTTTTATTCTACAAATAGCAGAAATGAGCAGTAGACAGAAATTTCAATTTCAGTGAGCATACACACACCAGTAGTCATATCTGAAAGAGTGTATCAGCATTTTCTGACACAAAAATTGCATCCAAATTTCTGGCTCTTAGGGAAATCTGGAAAATCTTTTGTCTAGGTTATTTGCTTGTCCTGTCTATTCAGCTTAGACCAGAAGGAATTTGACAAATAAACACAACAGAAAACTTGCCTCATTCTATCTTCATCTCCTTGAGCTTTATTTGAAGCCTAGACTCAAAGTTTCTCAAAACTATAAACAGAATTGACTGCTCTATTTGGATGGTTTTTTAAATGCATAAAACATAGTCTTTAAAGGCATTCTAAAAGCCACATTACTCAGGAAATGAATGGTTTTGTTTTGCAACATTTTATACATATACATTAGAAGGTTGTGCCACTCCAAACGAGAAGTGACAGGGCAATTAAAATACAGTTTTAAAATAACTTTTCCTCATACATACAGAAATAATAAACCTGACCTCCCCTACCTTAAAAACATTGATTTCCAATTCTATACTTTTATTGTTTCAAAATAATGAAAGTTGAAAATTGCATCTTTCAGAAGAGTGAAAAGATTTTTCTACATAGAGGTTGTCTGTATTCACTTGAAAGAATAGAAGGTGATTATATGTTCTGAAAACCACAAATCAGAGCCAGCATATAAAATGATGTGTCTGTGGTGAAGGAAAAAAATACAAATGTGCTATCATTTTTTTGGGTTAAAAATATAACAAACATTAAAATCAGGTTGCATTTACTAAAAAGGAAACCAAAAATTAGTAGCTTGATTGAAAGGCATATGTTTTCCTTTTCTCCTATAATGCTATTGTAAAATAATCTACTTAACAATCTTATTTCTCAAATTGCAAACTAGACTTTTTTATACCAAAACAAAACATAAAATCATATCAGTTAATAACTGTATTTTTTAATGCCAGTAATTAAAAGCTCACTAGAAAGAAAAAAATTGCCACATTTTGTACAGTGTCAGAAGGCAAGTTTGTTTGGCAGCCAAGACATGCAGCTCCCATCTGCAAAAAATGTGCAATCAAATTCTCCTCCTTAAATTATGATTAAAAGAATTATCACAATATCACAGTTGAATACTAGACTTTCAAAAAATGTATTTTATAACACAAGAGTCAATTCATATGAGGTTTTTTTCCAAAATATTGATGATCTGTCACTTTATAGCACAAGTCTTCATTCGAGATGCTCTATTGTAAGTTCTTCCCTTTCTGCAATGCCAGCAGAAATCAGCTTGAATTCAGCCATTCTTCTAAAGCTTCAGCAGTCCAAACAGAAGGTGACTACCCAT
>VZTT01042129.1:5692-38235 GCA_013400855.1 Buphagus erythrorhynchus | reverse complement strand
TTTAATCTAGTGTTATCTTTTGATTTTTCTGACATTTCAGTTCTGTTTCACTGTCTTGCAAGCAGATCTAAAATCCCTGATATGTGCAAAGAAACTACCAGCCTAGACCTCTAGCTCTAACTTGCTATTCTGGTTATAATGCCTGTCAGAATAAAAAGGGTAATTGTTTTGCTGCTATATGTTACCATCAAATATTTTTGTTCTTCCAGTCCTGTGACTCATTTAAAAAGACTGAACATCACTTTGACGTACACAAACAGAACTAGAAAGCAGCTCAAGCCAATGAAATAAAGCTTGTTTTGCAAGTTTGTTAATCACTTATTCTGTTCCAACCCCAAATTTATGATAAATATGATTAAAATATAAATGCTGTTTTCTTTACTGATGTTTTTCTAAAGCTCATTCTGGGGTCTAAATGTCTGTATATACTACCTGGATATATGATACTGTTCAAAGCCTCTGAGATAAATATTAAACCTCCTCACAACTCTGTGTGTGTGTGTATGTGTGTGTGTGGAGGGGGAGGTGTTAGAGAAGTGATGATTTTGAACTCCATTTTAGGATTGGGAAAAGTGAGGTGGAAACATGAAAGAGCTTACAAAGGGACACACAGAAAATCATTATCAGAGCCAAGGCTAAACCTCTGACTTCCCTGATCCACATCTCATCTGACTGCCCAGAGCAAAACTTGCAAATGTCCCCTTTCTACACCCCAGCACCTTGAGCAAATCCTGCCTCATTTGTACCCTGCCCAAAAGGGAGAGTTTGTTCTTCTCCAGGGAAAATGATGCATGATGGCAGAAATGGGGAAATCAATTGCTGTACAGAAAATGTGACAATTGGCACAAGAAGACAGGAGGTAATTTTACTGAGCTACTGCTATTACAGTAGGAGGTGATACCTCCACATTGACTTAGGTGTGTGACTAATGATTTGGGATTGTAGAGGAGCTATTGGTGTCATAAGAAAAGCAAAGATACTTGGAAAACACTGTAAATTCCAGGGCCTGGGATCAAGGAGCTGAAGAAAGATATTTTGGTAGAGGCATAAACTAGAGGCAGGCAGGGGGACCCCCCATGACATTTGCATAGGAGGCCCACCTAAATATTATGATACATGTACTGATAATGTAGTGCCAGTTGAGTAGCTAGAACTGTTCCTGAGAGACCTGGAGCCTGCATTTCTATGTGAACACACAAAGCTGTGTGTATACATCTGACTGGAGTGATTTACTTACAAAAGAGAAAAACACAAAGTAATGGCAGTATCATCTGTTCATTAAATGGCCCAGCTCTAAAGGGGCAAAGCCACTTGAGGGGTAATGGCATAGTTCACCATTTGTGCCTTTCCCCACTGACATTAATTGATACAAGCTGAGCTAGTGGATTTTACATTGAAGACACATCCCCTTCAAGAAGCTGGACTCAGGACATCTGCTCAGTCACCCTAGACTGTCAAATAACACCCTGATTATAATTTTTGTTCACAGTTGATATGCCCTAGGACAGAAGTTTCATCATAAAGCTTTCATTAGTCATTCCTTGAGTCATCCTGTTTCATGAGCTCTTACCCCTACCAAGATAAAATCTAGCTATCAGTAACAATTCTCAGAGATCTACCAGTCAGTGATTCTGTGATGCAACCTGTAGCAGCCAGGCAGAATTTACTCCTCCATATTTCATCTCCTGCCAGCCATCAGCAAGGCAAAGTAAAAACAGCTGCTCTGAGCCCACGTTATTGCAGTGAGATTCCAAAGGAGAGATGCTGAACCTCATTTAAGACCAAGGGAGAACCAAGAGAAGAAATAAAAGTCCTAAGCCTGTACCCTTGAAGCTGAATGGTTCTTTTCCTCAATGCACATCTATTCAAAATAAATGCTTCTGATGCCTGCTGGGCAGTAAACCTTGCCATGTAGCTGCATAGATTGTGCTTGGCCATATGGTTAGCAATGCACCATGACGAGAGACATGTCATAAAAATAGTACTGGTAGAAATACTCTTAAAACACCACTTGTGGGCCAAAAATATCCTCTGGAAGAAACAGACCGTGAAAGTACATATTGAGGTTGCTATCTGGTAAAACAGGCAAACGCTCCTGCTGTGCAAATCAAAAGGTGGATTTTTTCCTTTGAAAACGTTAGGTAAATATTCCTAGAAAGAACAGATCTTAAATGCATGGCAGAGACTACAGTGTGCATCCACTGATCAATGGTTAAAGATTGCCCAGAAAAGTCCAGGGGATGTGGGAAGAGAGCAAGGCTGCAGCTGTGGTCATACCTGAGGACTGGGATACATTCCTTCAAAGGGTGGAAATCCCACCCTACCACACATTCTCCTAGATCATACTGGAGATCTTTAGCTGAGTCACCAGAGAAGAGCAATATAGAAATTTCCAAAGCTGGAAGGAGCAAAGTTTCACAGACATCCTATTATGTACAACTTACATAATCTGAGAACTCAGCTGCTTTAGATAATGTAGTGATAGAACTTTATAGAATTAGAAAAGAAAAAGCTTCTCACAGATAATAGTATAGGAAGAATGGAATTAAAATGCTCAAAAAATTGGTAAAATAGGTCCCATCTTCCTTCTAGCTTTATCGGGCATTTCCAAGAGGGACTTAATGCAACAAAGATGATTCCTCAACACCTATAGCCATGACATAATTTACACTGAACTGTGACTTCTCAAAGCATTATTTTGCTTTTGGAAACAGAAGCTTCTGGTGACTTAGACACAAAAGGCAATGATCAGGGTTCAAACAGTAGTCTTAAGAGGACTGTGTTTTTCATGTTGAACTGCAAAACTTGTACTAACTTCGGTGTGGATTCCTACTCTCGTCTGTATGCAATACCAAATGTCTTGCAAAAAACCTCTTATCTCCATGTACATAAAGATAAACACAAAAGTCTTGCACAAGTGGCTGCAGTAAAGGACTGTAACTAATGTTGAAGAGTAACAATGCAAGCATGGTATATGTAGAAATATTTATTCTTTGATCACAAATTTTGGGGTTTATCTATGTTACATAAAATACTGAGTCTTGGATCTTCCACTGGCTTAAGTCATAGCTCTATATCAAAGGACATGGAATTATGTTGATTTGTATAAGATGATCACATATTTGTAAAATGTATTTTGGCCTAGATGGCTGATAGACTAGAGTAAGGGAGTAGAAGGAAATAAACCCTTTTAGAAGATAATAATCACATGCTTCAGTAAGGTGAGCAAGAAAGAAGTATGTCCTACCCAGTGAGAAATGTAGCCTTTTTTCATATGTACAAGCCATGTTATCTCTAATGAAATAACAGCACCTTGTGCTGCAGAAAAAGGATGGACACACATATGAAAAATACAAGGGAGGGCTTACTCCAGAAATGTTTCCTCTGTGCTGCTTCTGGTACCTTCCTCTGCTTGCTTTTCCAAAGTAGCACCTCCCTGGTGGTTCAGCTTCTGTGCAGGCTATTCAAGGACTCTTTTTCAAGTACCAATACACTTGCAGGGATAAGGTTTATCTGAAAGGCAGGCTATGCAAACGAATATACAATAAACTTATGCAGTTCCACATTTTTTCCACTCCAAAGATTGTTCTTCCATCACCTGACACTTTGGTGCAAAATGCATCAACAGGCTAGAAGCTGGTATGTAAACTTCACATGCCAAACATAGGGAATGCTAAGGGCATCCATAGCTGAAGAATTTCCATGATGGGAGAAGCCCATATTCATGTGAGGGTGGAAAACTTGGTTTACCAACAAGTCAGGCCTTTTGCTTTGGAATAATATGATCACTGTTGGCATTAGACCAATTAATAGTTTACATGGTGCAACTGTGCCTGGGGAAGCATAGGCTTCCAGCTTCCATGACTAAACACAGGACTGAAAAGGGCAAGGAATGATAACAAAGGAATTCAAGTTATCTAGTACCAGAGAGCAAACCTGATTTCCAACCAAACATCTGCCATTAAAAACTGGTTTCCCACAAATTCCTCATTTCCTTTGTGGAATCTCATATCTAAGGCTAGCCGGGGATTAGAGGTAAGATGCCAAACCATTTTGCTTATGGACAATAAAAGCCTGCCATTTTTTTGCAGCAATAATAAAAATAAATGAAAGGTGCACCTGTGGTGCTGCTCTTCCATCATTTTGAAGCTGTTCTTCAGGATATTGTATTACTTTTTGTCTCTGTTTATTTCCAAGTGCTATTGCTTGGCAGGCAAAATTCTTGGACTGTGTAATGTACCAATCCTCCCAGCATCTAGGTTTTCACAGCGTTATTAATACTCAAGAACACAGGAACAGATCTAAAATAAATATCCCACTGTACTCTTCACTGGGTCCTATGCATCAGCTACTGCACTAGGATAAAGAAATGCTTGGTATTCCACAACTGGATGGAGAACAGAGAAGGGAGAGCTCACAGTGAGATGCCGGGAGCTCACTCGCTGTAAACAAACAGAAAGGAAGATAAATCAAAGCTGTTCTTTGATCCCAGCAGCCCGGGCCATGCTCTGTTTGACTCCACACCGACAGCCAGCAGCCCCTTTGCTCCTGCAGGCACCAGGAGTGAGCATCACTGAGCCTCTGTCCCACAGAGCAGCTGGGCTGGTGCAGCATTGATCAGCCTGGGAGGAATCTGTGCAACCAGACAGGAGCAGAACCCTTGCTCTGTCCCCAGGAGCAGCACAGGAACCCTCTCCTGGAGGAGCAGCCAGCTCTGCTGCTCAGTGCTTCCCATGACCCAGGTGCCTCAACTCCAACACTCATCATGTTTCCCTCTCTGCAGCTCCCAGAGGACTTAAAGGTGTTCCCCCAGATGCTATAATTTAGCCCTTCCAGGCATCAGTCCTGCTCACCCATGCGAGGACAACAGAGTATTTAAAGCTGTAACAGCCAAAGAATATATTCAAGAATCTATAATAAAAGCTACAATTTTATGCACCGTGGAGCATCCATCAAGGAAATGCACAGAGCTAGTGCCACAAAATAATTACATGTACGGAGTCCATTGTAAACACAGCTTTTATGTGCATCAGCACAGCTGGGGACAGTGTTTAAAAATATAATTATGTAATGCATTTTGTGTAGTCCGTGAGCCATTCAAGTGAGACCCTCGGTTCAGCAAAATTGCATGCAGCAGGTCTGTATCTATTGACCTGGGCAAAGAAACATTTTTCAGAAGCGTTATTTTTTTTCCCTGCCACAAAATAGATTTGTCTCCGATGCCTACGGGGGATTTGTGCCTCTGTCATTGGCCACTTTCTCTCCTACTTTCACCAATGAAGGAGAAAGAAATGGGGAGTTATTTTTGGCCTTGCAGCAGACTCCAGCATCTAAATCAGTTAGTTCTGAAACCACTTGGGGTGGTGCCGGTTCTGTTTTAATGGCTTTAGAGGGAAGGAATTTGTGATGTCTGACTGTTAGTGAAAGGAAACAAAGCAGCTGTTGTGGGGTGGAAGGGCAAGGCAAGGTTAAGGCTCTGTGTAAGGAAGCAGGGTCCTGCCTTCAGTACTAGATGGGCAGCAAAGGGTGAGCTGTGGCTAGGGCAGCACAGAGGAAGCTATTAGTGAGCCACACAGAGGCTTCAGTTAGCAGGAGATCTCTATTATAATGCACAGAGAAAGCAAGCTTACAGCTACACTAACTGCTGACACCCTCATAGAGCCTCCCCACTGCCACCCCCCCATTTATTTTATCCTCACAAAGCTTATAGTGTATGAGCTGCAAAATATGCAGAGGAAGCTTTGCTTTCCTTCTTGTTCATTCTGCAATTGCAGCTCAGTTGAGGTGATGCAACAGTAAAATTTCTGATACAGTGCTTCACCGTGCTGCTAAATGGCAGGAGCTGCAGCATCCACAGGTGTTTATCTGAGACAAAAATTGAGGTTTGTAGATACTACTTAATAGTCATTTTAAGGCCCCAAGGCTTTCACTAATTTGCAGACAGTAGATTATATGTCTCAGCTAAATCCTACACGGAAAATGACGTTTGAGCTGTCAAAATCTCTCTAGGAGACACAGAAGATTGGTTTTTTTCATTTAAAGAGACCATTAAAGAAATTTGGACCTAGTTTCATAACAGAAGATCCACAGGTGGGAGTAATGAGATAGCTTCTTCAGCTAGCCAGGAGCTGCCTGGCACAGAAACAGACTTGATGCTAATTTCTAAATATAGGATCTGATATCAGAAAAGAGATTTCCTTTTTTTCTGTTAGATGCTGGGTCATGTGTAGCATACAGAAAAAGAGAGTGGGGACCAAAATCCTGGTGTCTGCATTCCTGATTGCATGCTGGCATCATTGCAAAAGAGAGACATAGCTCGTTGCATTCTCTCTTCCTTCCGACGAATATTGTATTTCCCTTTGCTTAGTGGGACAGCATTGATCGGAAGATGGAAGATTTCACAGCCAGAAGAGTCCATCACTGGCTGCAGCATGGCACAGCAGAGCCAAGTGGGAGTGCTGCTGTTGGATCACACCCAGATGATCAGCACTGCTCGACAGAATAGCCATTTGTCTGAAAGACAGGCACAGGCATCATCCTGCTACACTTTCAAAAGGAAGCAAACACAGCACTGTTTGAAAAATCTCAGAATTGCCATATGTTTGATTCCAGAGCTCCCAAGGTATTTAGATGTTTCCTTCCCCATGGAAATCTCTGCAAAATACATTTTGTAGATGAAGCTCTTTGTGTTCTCTGTGGCAGATTGTGCAGATATAGACTAATACAGTGTCTATCACCTCATTTCAGAGAAAGCTAGGGCAGCTATCCATGCCTTGCCTCCACTGCACAGCATACTGGCATGTGTTGGTGACCATATTTCATGTCATATTACACAAGGAAGATAAGGTTTCCCATGAATAATTTAAGTAAGCAAATACTCACACACACATATATATGTTACATACATACTGAACATAATCTTTATACATTATTAGGGAAAGATTGATTTGCAGGAGGTCTAAGCAGTTAGATGGTTTCCATAATTAAACTTGAGGAAAATCAAACTTTTGCATTTCTAAAATCCTTCAACATGATTTTTAAAGTTGCACATAGTAGAATATTTTCTGAGGAACTTTATCAACACAATTACTGCGTTGCAGCACAAGACGTACAGTATAGTTAGTAAAAGGGAAACTATTTCCTCCTGTCATCCACACAAACAGAAAGTGTAAATAAGCTGTACTTCAAAATTAATTTTCTGAGCAGAATTGGTCAGTGGCCAACTACAAAGTCCTTCAGACTGTGCTATGAGTATCAAACGTAAGAATTTTATGGTAGGAATTTTTTTAAGATGTAAAATTTTACATTCTCATGGGAATTTGTAATTGTCCACTCGAATGCACTTGATAATTTAGAGCAAGACGTATTTAACACAATGCCTGCAGACAGTGAGCTGGATTTTCAAAACACACTGTTGAGCAAACATGGTCACAAGGCTATATGTCTATAGCTTGTTTATGCATGAGATAATTCCTTTGTGAGTCTGGTTCAGAGTGTATGATACCAACAGGTGAAGACCAAACTCTTCTTTATGTGACTTGTCTAATCCAACTGGCACGGTATGAGTATAAAATGAGTTGAAAAATTTACAGTTTTGGACCCTAAAATGCTATATTTACTACCTCCCAAAGGAAACACGTTAAGTAGAGTACTGTCAGCAGATGAGGCATGGGGAAGAGGCAGGAATGAACAGGCAATGCGACTTCCTCAGGATCACATAACAGCTTTGTAGAGGAATTCACAGCAGAGCCCCTGACTTGTGTTCCACAGATTGCTAACCACTCTCAGGTCTAAACTGCTTGCAGTGTGCCTTTCCACAGAATATCACAACACTGCACTACCACAGAAGCAGCAGAGACCATGTTCATTGAACATTTGTTAAACAGATCTGGTTTAAGGTTCTTAACAAAAAAGTTACTTGAAAGGGTATGCTCTATCCAAGTGCATTCAACAGAGCTTTATAGCTTAAAAGCTAAAAGCAAATTTGATTACAAAAAACACTTTCAAATGGAATGTGTTTTATATGATCACAAGGAACCTTCAAAACATAAAATTAAATAATTTATCTCAGTGCCTTCTGAGTGAAGCCTAGCTGTGAATTCAGAGGTAGAAATATGCAGGCAGAATGTTGTGTCCTAGAAAGAAGAACAAATGCTACTTCTACCTTTCTGAGAGAACAGAGAATCCCAACACTGACATGAGCACAGAAAAAAAAAAATTAGTTAAAAAGCAGGGAGAATCCTTCAGACTGTGTGTGCAGACACTTCTGAATATCCATAAAGAAATTAGTGCTAACTATATCTATTGGCTGGCAGAATTACCTAGGTGTAACTAAAACTCTGATTCCTTGAAGCCAGTCACTCATTCTTAAAATATGGTACATATGTGAAACTGTTACCTCTTCCAAAAGAGACAACTGCCCTGGCACAGCAGAGTAAGTAATACTGCAGGGTAAATGGTGGGATTTGGTCACAGGTCTGAAGGAGTGTTGTAAGGAGAGCCCATCCACTCCTTGCCCTTAAATTCCTTCAGTGCCCTTCCTTTAATCTCTGATACTAATGTTATTTATACAGTGTTTATTAAAAGTGGTTTCTAATTTCAGGTGCCTCACTAAAACCACCCATCTGCTAGAGGTTTGCACACCCCTGTCTCACTCCAACTGAGATAATGGAAGCAATGGGCAATACCTGGTCTCATCTCCTTCCCTATGACTGCAGTAACACATTCTCACTTCTTCAAACACCACTACTCAGCACAAATGGCTGCTCAAGCTGTATTTCCTTAAAAAGGTGGGAGTTGGGGAAGCATTGGCTATT
Organism: Buphagus erythrorhynchus; assembly: GCA_013400855.1. Classification (NCBI taxonomy): domain Eukaryota; kingdom Metazoa; phylum Chordata; class Aves; order Passeriformes; family Sturnidae; genus Buphagus; species Buphagus erythrorhynchus. The sequence goes on along the minus strand of VZTT01042129.1, from coordinate 29,419 downwards.
TGGGAACTTGCAGGCAAAATATGTTTTTTAAGTAAGAAGATACCAGCAGATGGATTTCATGAAGGAAAAATATGGAGCAAAATGTCTCAGCCAGTCCAAATAGTTACAGCAAAGAAGAAATGTGAAACTGAAACCCAACTTGTTGACTGTATCTTGGCAGTGTGCAGTTTCAGGTAATAATTGTCTTCACCAGATTTAGATTCTCATGCACTTCCCAGCCCATGAAATGGAAAGTTGAGAACATGATCATCCTGACTGGCAGACAGAGAAGGTGGATAGCAGCTTTGAGCTACTTGGAAACTACAAAAGATTCAGCCTTTAGAAAAAGTAGGTGCTAGTCAGCCTCTTCCATGGTGACCCTCCAAAGCACCTCACAATGAGGATATTTCCTTTTACTCACTATGCACAACAACAGAAGTGGTGGTATGGCCACATCAAAAAGCAGGAAAACAAAACAACTTAAAAGTAATAACTTTTAAGTTATTACTGCTTTAAGGACAAGGAGAAGATGATAACCAACATCTACCTACAGCACCATGTAAGAGCACTGTCACTGTTTCTTCCTCCCTTGGAAAAAGTAGGTAGATATGGAAAAAGGTTCACAGAAGTTCTTACCCTCCATCCTACCCTGAAATTTCTAGAATTCATGGCTGCTGGCTTAGACCTAAAGCCAGTTTTGAGTATTCACTTACCTGGCACATGCAGGTGAGGAATGGGTCTGTTGTAAAGTGAGAGAGTTAAAGGCAAGAATGGACCACTACAATCACTCTTTCTAATCTCCTGTGTATTTAATTTCAATTCAGTAACCCCATAAAAAAACCACATAACCATACTTTTAAGTAAATATTTGGCTAAAACATGTCTTCTGAAAATATATTAATTCTTGTCTTAAGAAGAGCATATGAACAATCACTCCTTAGGAGGTTTTTTTGAAGTAATAAAAATAATTTCAAAATTAAGCCAAATGTCTAATTTGAGCTTACTTACCCTCAGGTTCCAGATGTCTGAGACATACTTCACCAGTCTCCACACTTTTTCTTGAGCCATTCAAACATTTTTTGGTAGTACCATCTTACCATGGGGATATTTTATACTGAGCAAGTCAGCTTTTAATCTTCTTCCTGATGAAGCTAAACCAGCTCTCTATTGAGGCTCTCCACTGAAGATTCCAGGCCTCAAATCTGTTTGTGGCTTTCTGTAAAGCCTTTACTCAATACCTAGGCAATTAAAATATCTGTCACAAAATGAAAGATATTGAGACAGAGAAGGGGCATACGAGGAGTAGGAGTATGCACTTTAAACAGCAAGTCTACAGCATTACAAAATACAATGTTCAGATCTAGACTTCAGCCGTTTTACTCTGTTTTGTTAAGTTCCAACCTTACCTTTAAATCTCCCAGACATACAGGAACAAAGAATTAGGGAAATCATTGTATTTTCATGTCTGAAGACACATTTTGACCCCCCTGCATTATAGAGAGAGCTGTTCAGGCACTGTGCAGGGCAGTGCTCAACCAGAGGCTGGGATTAAGGAGATGTGCAGAGTGTACCCAGGACAGCCAGAGCTGGCTGGAGTGGTGCTCTGCCTCCCACTGCCAAGGGACTGCTTCCACCCTGCCCTGCTGTAGGTCACCTGCTTGGACACAAATAGGGCACTGATATTTGGGCTGCAGGCTGTGGCTATTCAAGGACCAAGCTCATATTTGCTAAGCTGTTAATTACAGTGTAGGACTTAGTTTCTAATACCCCTGACACAGCAGGAAGCTCCCAAAGTCCCTACTTCACCATTCTCCACCAGTACCAAGGGGACTCCATACTACTACTTCTTTCACATCATTATGCTTTTAAAAATGATCAGATCACAGCTTCAAGAAGGAGCCATCCTTGGAACAGCATGTATCTAAAAGAAAGGCAACTTCCAATTACTACAGTCTGCAAAAGCCAGAGATCAGATTCAATTACACTGCACTTCGCAATTTACAATCTGTTGGTGTTCATTTCAGCCTGTTAAATGCTCTCTTGCTGCAGACCTTCAAAATGTTCTTGCCAACTGAAAGAGCAGTGGCTCTTAGTCCAGAGCCTTACCGTAGCTTAAGCCATTAAAATCCGGGTCAGGCTCCAGCCTCTGCTCAGGAGCCCCACTAAGGCAAGGATGACCCATGGCTGGTTCCAGCTCAATGAAGGAACCTGGTGGGCTACTGACCAAAGCTGGTGTGAGCCCACATTTAAAATGTGAAGTCACCAGAATACACAAATATGCAATATGTCAGATTCTGACAGGCTCACTGACCTGTTACATGTTTCTCAATCCAGAATTTGAATGTCCTTGGATTTTCCTTTTCTGAGAGCGAGGCTCTCTGGCTTCACAGTTTGGTTGCTATTGGTGTGGCACATAAATCCTCAGAGATAACAGGCATGTGGTGAAGGTGCTTGTCCTGATGTTTCCTGATGCACGTTCAGCAGACCCTCAACCCAAGGCAGGTGGCAAAATCCAAGGGAAAGGCCACAAAGGCAATAGAATCTCAGTCAGGTGACCTTTGCAAGCCTCTTCTCGTAAGTACAAAATATCCCTTAGGTATGCTACTATAAAAATTATGCAGCAGTGGTAAAGTCAATAGAATTGTATCAGTTCCTACAACATCAAAATGTGGCACTCTCTAGGAAACTATGTATCAATGGTATGAAATTAATTAATTGAAGACACAGGTTTCCAAATCCTGGCTGAGGAAAAATGCAAAGTGTCTTTTGATGTGTTACAACAAAGCAGATTCAATAGATACCATTAAAGTTGATATTTGTGCAAAAATAATTGCACAAATAGAAAATGATTACATTTCTAAACTTATCCCAGGGCTATCTCAGTCACTCCTCCCCCCATTTCTGCATATCTACTGGTATGGACCTTGTCAAATACCTGAAAACATGAAACTAAAGCAGAAGAGGAGAACAACAACAGAAACAACAGCCAGCATCCCTCTTAGTATTTAAAGATGAGATGTATTTTCCAGCGAGAAAAGTGCCAGAAACACTGAACTGATCCTCTAACAAGGCAAATCAAAATGCTTTAAGGTGTGTTTAGGAGACTAGATACCAACAAAAGTAATTTCCATTAAATCTTGCCTGTTAATAATGGCTTAGTATAAAATTAGCATACTCCTGAATGGGCCATTGACCTGAGGTTGTGGTTATTTACCTGCAGTGTAGTAGTGCAGTGCACCATGAAAGTTCAAAATGGGCAGCTGCCATTGCAGATCATGGGATGCATTAATTTTGTTATTTTAAATATTGTGACCTCTCTGCTCTCCTTTCTGCATTTCAGTTTTTTAAGTTTGCCTTAGTGGGTGTTAGTAATTTTTCATTTTTGTATTGGTTTTGGGTGTGGTGGAAGCCAAACATACTTATCTGCTATTGTTCCACTGGTATTGAACTACATTACCAGTGACATGGGCTACAGGGGTTTTGTGTAATCAGGATAAATCAGAGTGATTTCAGAGAAGTGCATGGAGTCAAGCTCAGATTGCACAAATTGCTCCAAAGTCAGAGGAGGAACCAGGTCATATAGCAGACAGCAATCTAAAACCTAGATGTGAACAGGTGTCAGATGACCCTCCTGCCATGAAGAAGGATCAGAAAAAGCACCAGGGCAGGATGAATGGGAATGAATCCTGAGGGAGCTGCAGGCATCAGGGCCCTGGTTCTCTCAGAAGTCCAAGGACTGCAAAAGCATGCAGCAGCCTGCAGGCTTGCTGGCTCTTACCGTGCCAGCCCTTGGGGGAGCACAGCCAGGGCTGCTCTTGAGCAGCATCCAAGAGGTTTTGTCCCTAAACAGTGGGGCTAAGGAGGTTCCAAGGAGGAGGTGAAGTTGACTTTGACAGCCTTGAGGAAAATCTCAGAGCAGTTTTGGAGGTGAAATGAGGGGAAAGCTAGGAGACAGGCAAACTTGGAAATGCAGCAGCTGCAATATTCATCAAAATTTAAGTCACATATGGATTAAAAATGAAGACATAACTTCTGAGCTATGAGTATCACTAGGAAAAGGAGTCAGGCAATTCAGTACAAAGGGAGTTTCAAAGCTCTGTGTTTTTAGCCAGACAAACTAAATATTAACAGGAGACACTGACACGAAGTTGGCTTTTATAAGGAAGAACTTTCCCTTCCTCCTCCCAGTTTGGCAGCAAGCCAGGCTGAAAGCCGATGACCAAAGGTCAGTCAGCGCTCCCGAATCTCACTAGTTATCAGGATCTCTGCTGGAAACAAATGCTTTCACACTGCAGTGGAGCACGTTTATAAGGGCTGCTGAAAGCTACGTTTCAATTAATGCAGAGGTAATACACTTTGGGTTCTGGGCAGCATCAGCATGGAGATATTTCGAGTGGCAGTGAGTCAATACTCTATTACTAGCAGCTCTGCAGGCAAAGTGCCCACTGGGAATAGGGAGGCAGCTCTGGTCTCCTCTGCCAGGAGGGGTCCAGGGTGGGGAAGCACCCACTTTTGCTGTTTGCCCTGTGCTAGGTTTTTTGGATAAGCTGAGCTCTTTGGTTTCTGTGATTATCAGCTCAGCACCACTGTTAGAGCCCTACATTTAATGTAACAACATTTCAAAACCCACCTCAGAACGAGACCAAGCTTCTGCAGATGAAAAAGCTGATAACATGAATTTTGAGAGCCAGCTTTTGTCTGCACTACTCAAGTAGGTCTTAGGGGCCTGCCTGCCTACAATTCCCCCAAAAGTTCACATCTCAACACTTCTGTTGGAAAGTAACACGTGTCTGTGCGTGTGTATATGTATATATATCTATATCTCACTTACAAGGGATCACACAACTGGGGTCACAAAGATTTAGGGAAGGAACCACACAGCATTTCACATTTCCTGCACAAAAGACACATTGGTTTCTCTCAGTTTGGGTCTTGGCTATAAACTGCATTCCACTTTTTGACCTTGAGCTGTTGGGAAGTATTTTCTGGTCTAGACAATTAGGAAGAAAGTGAAACAATATATGAGAATTGGTGTGGGGTTGTGTAGTTTTGAGCAGGGTGGCCTTGGCCCATTGATGGCAGATAGGCCACATCTACCTGGAATTTTCTGTCCCTCAGAATGGATCCTGGTATGAGCAAGTTACTGAAGGAATTTAGAAAAATACTTAGCGATCTGTCTGAAAAACGTCATACTAGTTAACAAAAAGGCAAGGAATTGGATTTTTTTTCCCATGAGACTGTGTCTGGCAACTCCATCCTGCTCTGTCGCATGCATGTACCACAGAGCCTGGTGGAAAACCATGAACTTAAGAAGGGAAATGACAAAATCATTCATCTAATATAGGTGGGCTAAAATAGAGCTAAAGAGGAAATAAAAGATGATATATCCACAAACACTGATTAAATTAATGTGTATGAATGAAGAACAAAACTTTTCTTCATGGACCTAAACAGTAGTTGGGACTGAACGTTACCCAATATGCATAAAACAGAGAAATAAAGCTGCATTTTTTTAAATGAATTAAATTCTCTTGGGAGATGGTTGGCACAAAGTCTAAGCACAAAGATTCACTTCAATCCATAGAATAGAATTTAAAGCCATAGTCTCCTCTTTTCACTAGGGCTCATTTCATCCTCCAGCAGGCAGAGAAAGGAATGACAGAGGAAACCAATCCAACAGCTTCAGAAAAAAAAAGAAAAAACCACAACTAACTGGTAAGTTGGAAAATAGCAGCTCAGCATGCCTCGTGGATTTTCCTCCCCCTTTTAAATTATTGCAGCATTTATTCCTCCGCAGTCTATTCAAGTTCCTTTTATATTCATCACTTCAGAAAGGAATTTGAGTGGAGTGGGAATGCATAGCTGAGTAGATGATTTGGATTTACTTATGGTTTTCTCAAAAAATGCAGATCTATCTTTGTATCAGCAGATTTTGGAGATGTGCCAACTAAGAAGGTAAAACACAAGGAAAGCAGTAATTCAGTTTTTTTTTCTGCTTAACAATTACCTCTTCAATTAAAGTCAGGAGAAATTTTTTTCAAGTCTTTGTCATAGTGTTGAAACACAAAACTGCTTGTTGTTCAGCAAATAATCTTTATGCCATGCAGTGTTTAAAACTCTACAGTGACAGATCTCTGCATAGGATACCTCCACATTAGTATAGAGCTTCCTGAATTCACTGTGGCTTAGCAAAGACGTGGAACTCACTGCACATGGAGTCCACATCAGCAAAAACCATCAATAAATTTTTACATGTTACAAAAAACCCCAAAACACCAGATTTCTATGTACCTGTACCTTCCTTGCCAAAGCAGTGCCCCTGTGGAAAAACTGAGATGAAGAGGGCAAAGCTTCCTTTCTTACTCTGTATCAGGGCAAAGAGAAACTGGTTTTCACTTGCTGCTTTTCTCCTAGGTCTGCCATTCCAGCTGACCTTTGAGCAGGGCACAGAACATGCTGCAGAATGCAGAACTGTAGTTCAGCTTCCTTGAATCATCCATTTTCCACATGGACTTTAACCTTATTATCACCTCTGTCACACTCAAAAATGGACCCTTGACATCCACAGACTATGATTTAATCTATGCTCCACCTCCCACAGAGCACTTAGTACTGAAACAAGGATGACTGTGTTTCTTGAAGTTTGCCACATTTTATTTTGCAAATTAAAAAATGAAGGCATCATATGTATCAAATTCACCCACTTCAGTTACTTTGCATGTAAGTTTGATTTCATTAGTTGTTCTGTACACTGCATTCATTTTGAGCACAAAGATGAAAACCCCAGCCAGAGTCATGTCCTGCTGAAAGCTCTGACTCATTCTCATATTTCTCTTTGCTCCAGGGCTTCTTTCTTCCTAACTTTTATATTCTTTCACTGTAAAAAAAAAGACTCAAAAATCTCCCCCCAAAACCTCTTCCCCCGTTTACTAATGCTGGCAAGAGTAAATAGCTTTTGTTCACAGTCTGAATATAGCATCATCATCATTCTCCTCCAGGTTTTCAATGAAGCTGCCTACTTCATCTCATCTGTAGTCACCAAAATCAGTTGAAACGTTTCTATGGATTCCAATGGGCACTGAAATAGGCCATTACAAAACCCAACTTGTGCAGTTTTACTAAAATCTGCTTCATTCTAGGTGATTTTTTTTTTCTGAAAGGATTTTAGTACTTGAGTCCATTACATAAGTTACAGAATAACCCATAGGACCACAGCTGCCAAAGTGAAAATAAAAGGAAACACTCATTGAAATCATGCTTGCAACACACACGAGAGCTTTGCCTCTTCCAGTCTTCTACAACTAGGATGGAAAAGGACTTCTTGGGTTCAACAAATTAGTGAACATCACCAAAAACCTTCAAGCATCTCAGATAACCTGGTGGAATATCAGAAGGCAAAGCAGAAGATAGCCCTCTTACCAGACCTCTCTGTGGTGTTTGCTGTCAGAGTTTAATCTTTGCCAACCTCTGACAGATGCACCAACACTCTTCCCCCGAGGTTTGAGGTGGCTCACCTTTGCTCTTTTCACACATTAATCCCTGCTAAGGACAATTGCAGCACTTCAGCTAGAAAAGGTGAGAAGTACTAAGCTCACATGATGAAGTTTGTGGCAGGCAAAAGCTCATCAAAGAGGGGGTTTAATTATCTCTTTTTCCTCTATTAACACCTATTGAATCTCATCCTGTAATCTCAGGCAGCACTTCTCACTCATGGTGTGCCTGTGAATGAGAACACATTCAGTGTCTGGCACAGCCCTGCTTGCAAGTGTTCTGGTGCTGCTCTTTCTTCTCCCTGTTTTGAAAATCTAATGGTGATTTGCAACAGGCAAAACACCTCAGCAGAGGATCAGCATTTCAAGGTGCCTTGCATTTTTTAATGCTGTTTCCTCACCACATCCTTCAAATAGTTTTGTGTCGTAACTTTGGGTGTGTTAGGTGGTGGGATTGCTTCACACAGCAGTGAGTGCAGAGCAAGATGACTACACCTAGTATAACTACACTGAACAGACAGAAGTTTTCCTCAAGAAAGGGATTATTCATCTTAGTCATAGGCTCATTTCTATCAGATTCTGTCATCACAGGGTCATGACCTAGCTGAGGTGACTTAATGTTCTATAGCTTTCAGAACCAAAGTCCAAGAAAAAGAAAAAAAAAAATACCCAATCAGTCTTCAGCCAGGTTGAAGCCTTTTCCCCCTTCCTGGCAAGAAAACCAGCATCAGCAGCATTATGTAACTCCCACACCTTGGGAGTTACACCCACTCCCAACAGTGGGCCCCAGGAGCCACTGTTTCTAAAGCACCATGCTCTGCACCTTGCATTTTCACACTATTCCCTAATGTCTCTTCCCAAAACTGGCACCTACAAGCCCAGCCCGAGGCTTTCAGGCCCTTTTACAAGGACCTCACTATCAGATCTCCAGTCTTAATTCCAGCCAGGTTCTCCTGGCCAGACTAGTTCCCTTCTCATGAGAGTTGCCTGCTCCCTTCACCTGGGGTGAGTAAAGCAGAATTAAGGTTGAAATCCTGCTCCTCTGAGGGGTCCAGCTCACCATAGGACAGGATGATCTGCACAAGGAGTGCCTTGGCCCACTGACATCCAAGTGCTCATTCCACCTGAGCTTCTGGGACACTGGCTGCAGCTCAGCAGGACACACAGACACATCTAACTTTAAACATGAGAGCAGCCCCCAGGAATCAGAGTAGTGACATTGCCTACTCAACTACCTAAATGCTTAGCTGCACCAGAGCTGATGTGACCTGCCTTTGGCTCTGGATTTAAATGCTGGAGGATGAGTTTTTGCTTGCTGCTTTAAAGGAGAATAACAAGCCTCCTTTTTCAGATACTGAACTCCAGCTGGTTTAGCTTGTGTCAGGGGAAATCATGAGTCCTTTGGAAATCTCTGAAATTTAGGCACATAATGTGTAAAGGAAGATTGTACAAACAATGCAGCCAAATAAGTAAATCTTGGTGATAGAACAGCTATTTACTGAGGAAACAGCACACAGAGAAGAGGAATTAGCTGGGAAGTACTGTTTTGTAAAATTATTTGTCCAATTTCCATGTAAGCTATCAGCAAATCTTGGAAATTACCTTGGAGATTTCCAGCCACTGGAACACTTGCTGCCAGCTCTCTATTTCCATGCCACAGAGATAAAAAAGACCTACTGAACAGTCCTCCCTTGCTTCCATGCTGCTCTTACACAACTATTCCACTATTTTCTACATGGTGACGTTTTTAAACAATAAAAACTTCCACCTGGCACAGGACACTGTTGCTCTCCCTCTCTCCATTTCTGAAGCACAGTAGGATCAGTGATTCGCCATGGCTAACAAAGAATGAAGGGGCTGCAGACTTGCTCTAGGAAAAAAAAAAAAAATATCAGATGTACAAGTCTTCTGATGTGAAAAATGAAGTCAACTCTGCCAGCCCTGCACTGCCACTGCAGCACAGAGCTCTTGGTGCAGACAGTCATGAAGGCTTGGAAAGAGACCCTAGGAAGCTGCATTTCTACCAGTCTTCCTGAGATTTACTGGAGCAGGATCATAAAGTTAGGTTGCTATTTATTTCCATATTAAGTCCACTAAATAAGAGTGGGACAGGTACATACACTAAAACAAGAATAAACTTGGCCTTTAATCCAAACCCTGAGACTTGACACAAGCATAAAAATGTAATATAGTAAATACATTTTTTAAAAGGTTCCATTTCCTTCAAATACACTTATCTCTAGGGTTGCAGCTGCCGGCCAAAATCTCTATTTCCAGAGATAAATAGTGAGATTATGAGATCATATCCTCTGAAATGAATTCCCTGGTATTCAGTTTCTCCAGCTTCGATCCATGAATTCTGCACAAAATGTTTCAGGGAACACAGTGCATCTCAGCTAAAGATTACTTGTTAATAAACAAGATTATTTCATGAACACAGAAATTAGAGAAGGTCAATAAACAAACCCTATTTTAATAACATCTTTTGCATTGTTTCCCCAAGAGAACCAGAGCAGAAAGTGAATTGATGTTTCTATAAAAACTCCAGCTCCACATACTCTGTTGCTGTTAATCAGTCCTCTTAATTGCTCTGGAGCAAGATCGTGCATGAGCTGAGGGTGAGGACTCTCCTGGATTGGGGGTCAAAGATAACTATGCTAAAATGAGCAATAGTAATATGATAAAAACCAGAAATAAGGTGCAGGAGTACATGGGCCACTCCAAGAAGTGCAAAATGCATCTCAGGCAGACGGGTTATGCGCTTTTAGAAGTAGGCTGCAATTAAATCATCCATCAGTAAGTGGATGAATGGTCATTTTTTTGGCTGAGCAATAAGCAGGAGAGCTTAACAGTCTGCTAAAGCATTTTATCCTCTGCATGGCCATTTTCAGCCTATGGCCAGCCTTTTGAGGTATCACTGTATTAAAAATGTTCTTCCCTGAAGGTACTCCACACTGCAGCAGATGTCACTGACTTGGCACTGTTTGAAGGGTCTATTAAAAGTAATGTAATTAATTACTTGGGCTGTCATCACAGCACTGCTTTTGAGATATTTAAAATGGTTTATTATTGATAGCCTTATGCTGCAATGTGCTGAGCACCTTCACACTCACCCCTGGACACCGAGACAAGGGCCAGTGCAGGCCCCCTGGGCACTGAGCATCCTGTCTCCTCCTGAGACTGCTGCTCCATGTGGCACTCAGCACAGGGCCCAGTGCCACCACTCCTGGGACACCTGAGCCAGCAGCAGGCACTGTGGCCAGCCCTGGGTGTTTGGAATACTGAGTCCTGTGTCAGTTGATGATTTGGGAAGGTGATATTCTCTGCAGCTGGGTTGGACCCACACCAGAGTGAAGGAGCATGACAAGAAGGGAGCAGCAGGGCTGAGCTGCTCCACACTGACCATAAGCCCAGTCCTCTTTTTCTCCTTCATCCTGACTTCCTTAAGCAAGGCAAAAAAAAGAGCCTTTGAAAGGAGGAAGGAAAGATGTTTTCTCTGAGTGTTTCAGTGTTAGTCTTTTTGCCTTCCAATACCCAAATAATTAATTAAATGCATAATTGGCAATATATGAATTCAGTTTCCCTCAAGTCTAGCCTGTTTTGCCCATGATGGTAACTGAAAGTGATCTGCCTGTCCTCATTTCAACACACAAGCTTTACTCATTCCTGATCTTCCTATTCTCCCTCCCCTTCCTGTTAAGGAGGAGAGTGGGTGAGCAACTGGTGGGAGTTTGGCTGCCAGTCACAGCCATCCCACCACACTTGGATACCAAACATCTCACATGGACAAATACTGCTTCATGTGCAGGGAGCTGGGAACTACAGCACCTGTGGGAACCTCAGTGAAAGGGATGCTCCTGGTGCCCACTGATCACCAGACTGACAGAGCTATGCCACCACCTTTGCTAAACTGTCTGGCTGCATCTAATTCCTTCATGAGGAAGAGTCTCTTGGGTTCTGCTAAATTTCTGCCAACACATTTGACTTCCATCTTGGGACAGAAAATGCAGTACAGGAAAGCATCCTTGAAAAATTGCTGAGCTCTGCTCTGTGGCAGTTATGACAGCATCTATTGCCAATAAAATGAAAAGGAACAAATTCTGAGGCGCAAAAAAAAAATCTATAGGCATACAGAGGATAAAAGAAGTGAGAGTAATCTTCTGCCTAGGTCTCTAAAGCACAAATCTTTGGTTAATTTCAGTTGCTGATATTGCTGCTGTTTGCTTCATTTTAGACATACCACCAGGGACCAAGAAAGAACCATCACATATAGGGTTAGATTATAGAAGATAATTTACACACAGCTTTCTCTCAAAATCAATTCAAAATACGTCAGATATGAGCCAGGTCATGCAAGCTAAGATATCCCTAAATACTGTAAACAGAGTACAAATAAATGTGAATTTGAAATATGAAAAGAGGGAGATGTCTCCAGGCATCTTTCTCAGCATCCTCCCTCGGTGATATGGAAGAGTCATCAGCACACTAATGAACACAGTCATGTTCAATATTAAAGGGAACTTTTCTCAAGTGCTACCAAGGGCCAAGAAATATTACATAGGAAGTAATATAAGAGTGGCTAAAGTAGAACGAAAGTAGAACACAAGCTGATTTAAGACCTCACCTGAAGTCTATTGAACAGAAGGGGTAGAAGACTCTTGACTCAGTGATTCTTTATATCTTTCTTGAGAGAGAAGCATTCAAACTAGCATTTTCTCTGTAGGAAACAAACCTACAGATACTTCTCCAAGCCCAGAGACAAATCTGAAAAGCAACAATAATGAAAATGAACTAGAAGTGAAAGCAGGGAACTCGCTAGGTATGACTGTGCCTTGCAGTTTGGCAGCTATGCAAGCTAATATATTTTGGGCTGCAAACATATATACATGATGTGGTGCTGTGCCAAGTGATTCAGGCTGGCTCTAAAAGAGACAGTTGTGTAACCAAAACCTCTATGGCCATCTTTGCTTGGCACCCCATTTGATCTCAGAGGAGTAGAATGTTTTACCTCAGTAGCAGGTGGCATCAGAGCAACACTTGAACTGGCCAAATCCAGACTGACTGATTTTCAGCTACAGTGCAGGTCCTCCATCCAGGAAAGTTTCCCCATGGAAGAAAGGCAGGGTGTGGAAATAAAAACCCCGACACCCAGGAGTCATCTGTACAGACCATCACAGCTGGTTGCACCTTCTTGATGAGATGAAGTCTTCCTTGTAGCTGCTACAAGATCTGCTGGATGCTGTCTGCTGGCCACAGTGGTGTTCCCAGTGAGGCATACTCTCTCCTTTGGAATAGAAGAAGGCTGTACTTGATCCCAAAGTAGAGATGTGGATGAACAGGCTAAATTTTCCTCTGTTTGAACTCTCAATTGACATGAGAAGTTTGAGTATCATCCTATTCTGAACTGATTTTTCTTTTTCTCCCCCCTCTTTCTGCAAATTGAAATAAATGGATTCACTAAAATTTAGTTGACCTTCTGTTGTTAAAAACTGAGTCTTACTTGTTATGCTCATACAATCATACAAGGTGGCACAGAACTAAGCAGACATCCAACCTAGACAGGCAGGCTTTTATGTTATGTAAAGCATAAGCAGATTTCAAAGTAAAGCTACTATTAACCTCTGCCTAATTTTTTCTAAAAGGATTTTTTTTTAAAGAATTTGAAAGCAGGGCAAAGCAAAAACTACATTTCAGAATAAGGCTTGTTAAAGCAAATGCCAGTGAGATAATACATGACTCAAGCATTCTGCAATGCTTCCCTTCATCTGTCTTCCCATTTACAGAATCAAAACCACAGAATGGTAAGCTTGGAAGGGACAGTGATTCAAGCTCCCTACTCAAGCACGGTCATCCTAGAGCACATTGCAAGAACCCTTTAATATCTCCTGCAAGTGAGACTCCAAAAGCTCTCTGGGCAATCTGTTCCTGTGCTCAGTCACCTACACAGTGAAAAAATTCTTCCTCATACTCAGGTGAAACGCTGTGTTCCAGTTTCTTCCCATTGCCTCCTGTTCTATTGCTCAGATGGAGCAGAGCCTGGCTCCATCCTCTTGATACCCCCCCTTCAGATACTGATAGACATTTAGAGAGGTTCCCTCTCAGCTCTGTCTTCTCCAGGCTGACCAGGCTCAGCTCCCTCAGCCTTTCCTGGTAAGAGAGATGTTCCAGTCCCTTAATCACCTTTGCTACCCTCCACTGGACCCACTCAGGAGCTCCACGTCTCTCTTGTCCTGAGGAGCCCAGAACTGGGCACAGAACTCCAGATCTGCCTGACCAGGGCTGAGTAGAGGGGCAGGATCACCTCCCTCAACCTGCTGGCAGTGCTGTTCCTAATGCAGCCCAGGATTCCATCGGCCTCCTTGGCCACAGGACACACTGCTGGCTCATGGATGGCTTGTTGGCCACCGGGACCCCCGGGTCTTTCTCCACAGAGCTCCTTTCCAGCAGGTCAGCCCTCAGCCTCTGCCGGTCCATGGAGTTATTCTTCCCTAGGTGCAGGACCTTGCACTTCCCTTTGAATCTCAGACAGTTCCCCCCTGCCCATCTGTCCACCCTGTTGAGGTCCCTCTGAAGGGCTGCACAGCCCTCTGGGGAATTGGCCACTCCATTTCAGGTTGACTTTCTAACCATCAAGGTCCCTCTTGCTGTGTGTGCTGCACACCTTGATCCTCAGCACATCTACGTGTTCATGTAACAGTAATAATCATAACTACTCTGAGATAGCAGAGGGTGCTACTCCAGAGAAGATTAGCTCATGGTGTAGGTCTTATGAATTTACTACTTAATTTGGGAAACATCAGTTGAATACAAAGAAGCAATTGTATTACTACTTTCTTCTCTCTTAATCATGTGCTAGAAGCTTCTTATTAAGGATATTCAAGTGACCTGTGTGACAAATTACTGCCTCAATACTTTTCCTTATGGACACTGCCACAATTGTGCTGTCACAAATCCAGCCAGTAACATTTCAGCATTCTGCCAGGAGCAGACCAGAAAATGAAGTAGGACACACAGTTTACTTCTTAGCAGTTAGTCCCCCAAGGGTGACAGTGCCCAAATGCCTCAATTAATGCCCACTAGGAGGAACTAGGTAACCATTCCTGCTTTTCCTTTTTCATCACTTATCACTTTGAAGAGGGCTGACCACGGATCTCAGACATTGAAAACCAGACCTGTCAAGTAATGCAGCACTTCTCTCTTTTTACAGGATTATTTCCTCTTGGCTACTGTATTCTAAGCATATAGAATGAAGCCAATTATCTTGGTCCTCAATAGCTGGGTGCTCTAATTTGCTTTTCCCTGTATTTGGATCAAACCTGTCTCTTTGAATCTTTCCTCAAATGTCTGTATCAGTAATAGCTGATCAAAACTCAAAGTTTCCACCATGTGAGGAAGTCCAATGATGATGAAGTCATAAGACCTTGCACTACAAATTTTAACATTTCTAACCCTTCTCTGGTTCAGATGCAGCTAGAGGTAGGCACACGCAAACAGCCATCCATTAAAGCCTAACCAAGGCTAAAATAGACAGGCTGTGCAGTTTCCATGTGAATATTTATTTCTCTATTTTGTCTTAACCCCTGCAATCTAACTCCTCCACCCAGCTATATAGGGTGCTGATCTCACATTTGCATAAGATACTGACCAACCTCAGACCACACAAACTTCAAAACAGACTTCCCATCCTCTCTGGAAGATGTCAAAACATTCAAATTTGCTTTGTAATTAAAAATACAAAAAATGGCAAAATAAAATGCTGAAATTGCTTTTCAAAGTGCTTTGTACCAACTTAGATTGTATGCAACATTATAATTGGAACAAGATATTTTTGGCTTGTCAAATTTAAAAAAGGTTCAAAAACTTTCCTTGAAATTTTAAACAGAATGCATATGTGTAATAAAATTTCCAACACCAAATGTATTTGCTTGAAAATTTTCAGCTGTTTTGCTTTAGTAATTTTGCTAAGGTTCCCTGAACAGCTGCTTGTTTTCACTGTTTTCTATTAATAAACAGCACATAATTAAACATAAACAAGGTACCACTGCAGCATGACTTGATGGAAAAGGAGTTACCTCAGTGGTACCACGCAACATATGCAGGGCTCTGAATTAGATAAGAATAATGTGGTTTAGCTTTTCCCTGCAGAGTTTCAGTGATTCTGATCTCCCCTAAAAAGACATGAACAGAACTAGAGCAAGTATTCCCACTAAAACTCACACTGACAAAGCAGAAAGGACTTAGTAAAACTGCACAGGTCTGTTTTACATCCTTTGCTTTGTTACTTCAGGTATAAGTATTGAAATATGGACTTAAATATGTTTTCAATACATGTTGATCTGTCCACCTGATTATACTTTAGGGGAACAATCATTGACTAAGTATCCATGTTACAATCATCTCAATCACTGTGTGGCCAATTTTGAGTGCCTTTTCTTTGAATACAGTATTTTAAAAGCAATTTTTATAGCTAGGCATAGTGAAAACAGTTTCTAAAAGGAATTTTGCAGGAATATTAGCTTTGAAAGCATAGATAGCTGGGAGAGATGTGCATTCTCCACTCAGTACCTAGTAGATATTTCCTGTATCAGAGCATCCTGGGCACAACTCCCAGAGAAGCAGGCAAACATTCACCAATTCCATGATCCCCTGCAGCACTACAGCATGGCACAGAGGGGTTCTCTGAACATGGAGCTGCAGTAATGCAATGTTAGAGTTAATGTGACAAGCTGCAGACATCACCAAAGCAACATACTTTACTAACTCATTACCCTGTCTCCCCCTCCTGCTGCTTAATCCTACAAGACAGTTCTCTGCCCAAAATGGGACTTCACCAGGCATGGACTTAATCTGAGCAATAGGGAAAGAAAAGCACCAGAACAAGATATAAGGGATCTTCAGAAGTTGCAGCTCACCTCTATGATTCCTTGCGTTTTCCATCCTTGAATAGCTCTGAACAACCATGCAGTGAGTAGCTTTTGTTCTTTACAGATGGGACTGCTCTGGCCTCAGAAGCAGCCCACTTTGTGAATACCTCTGCTATGTGAGTCCTGATTTCAACCTATCTTTTACAAGCATATAGCCAAACAAAGAAAAAAAAAAGACAAAAAAGAAACCAGACTATCTAGTATTGTCTCAGTTTAAAAAAATGTGAGTTACTGCAAGAGCTAGGTACTTCTACAGCCAGTCACATTCCTAGTATCCCTGTGCACAGTCTGTAATTTGTAGTATGTTTTATCTATCCTTCAGTAAGTCCATCTGTACGTATGCTATAGTTACCACAGGAGAGTTAAAAATACATCCTAGGTGTAGCAATACATAAGGCAGATCCTCACCAGTAAACTAGGAAATGAGTAATTCCCCACTCTCCTGAACAATTCTTCACAATGACAACTCCCTCCTTCCCACACACCTACATTCTCACACGCCTGGAGAAGCCGGGGGCGGGGGAAAGCTGAGCTTTGCAATGTTGTCTGGAAGCTCATCAGATCCGGGCTACTTCCAGTTAAAGGAGGGAGCAAGTTCAAAGCCTCTGCTGATCTCTGCTCTGAACTGGCATTATGCTCAGAGACATCTGCACCTGCTGCTGAGACACAAGTCTGCTGAGCCAGAGAAGAACGTGCACGAACGTGTCCCCCTTCAGGAAATAAAAACAGGATAGCAGGGAAACCCCAAACCTACTCAGGTGGCTGACAGTACTGGAACACTAACTTGAATTAACAGGAGAAAATGACAACCAAATCCAAGTGAACTACAGTGGCTTCTGAGCAGTGGCAGAAGATGCTGAGGGGGAGCGAAGACCAAAGCGAGGAGACGCGCAGAGGGAAGGTAATCCTGGCACTGCTGACATCATCACGCTGTGTGGATCTGAAAGGTTCCAAGCTGGAGGCTACTTCGCAGCATTGGCTTTTTCCCCCTCCCTAAATGCATGCACTTCTAAAGTCTCTGGTTTTCAAATCTTAGATATTGTACTGGGAAATTAAGAAACAGCCTTCCAGAACAGTAAGGTATTTCAGCAACTATCAGAAAGACATGCTGGATGATAAGCTGTATAATTTGTCACATAATTTCCCTTCTACCAACTGTTAGAGGATTCTGAATTGAGATAAAAATTGCCTAATTGCTGCCATTAGCTTGGGCCTGGATTTTTTGCAGCATCCATCAAATCTTGAGGGTCAGTTCACTGACTAGAAATGGAGCTACAAACACACACCTTGTATTCGCCACGACAAATATAGTGACAAAAGTTGTGGCAGGTCCCACCTCTAAGCTTTATCTGGTCCTTGAATATCATTAAAGAAGGGAAGATGGGGAGAAAACAGATACTTGCATGCTTGTGATTCAAAACCACTTGAAGCAGAGGTAGGTTCCTACTGCCCTCTGCTGTAACATCCTTTTAGAACTTAAAAGAAGGAAGCACAAAGCCTGAGCGCCTGACGTGCAACCCTGGGTGTTACATCCAGATTGTATCAAAACTGTGGAGAGTGGAACAAGAGAGTTAAAAACAATAGGCTTTGGTTTCTTGCTGCCGCTATTAATTCTTGAAGTACATATATACCTCCAAGATGTTGACCCACGCTCTACCAAATTACTGGTAGAGTCTCCCTAGCAGAATATTCCATGGAAGCTACCTGAAGCTTCTTGTGCATTGCACAATTACTGCAGCACCAGAAACGCACCAAGTTTTCCTAGCAGCAAAATGGGATACTTTGACTGGAAAAGCCAAGTGGTTTATATATTTTTTATATAAAAGTAGAGTCTAATTCATCATCTTAATATAAGACAGCAATATCATTAAGGTAATGAATAATGAAGAAAGCTGGTCACTGTGCAATACCAATGTGTATTTGCAAGCTGATTCATATTTACAGAATTCCTTTCGGCTGTTTTTCCAATAGTTCTTGATGTTTCTTGAAAGCTTTGAAACTTATGGGGACTTCTACAGAGCTACAGGCTTATACAGCAAAACTTCAACAATTTCTTTTTGTCTGTGTTCTTTCCCTTTGCTGAAGCTGGCTATGTTTCTTCTCTTGCCTCTACTGTTCATGCAAACAAAATCATTTCCTATAGAAAACATTATATATTTAAGGGCAATAACAAGATTCATCCATTTAGTTTGACACCACAGCCCTTCCCCCTCCCAAAATAAAACAGACATCACAATGATGGGAGGAAGCACTACCATAACATGACAATTGTAGCTTGGCAACATGCACATGTGAAAGATTGCATATGTAACACATTGTCACATATAGAGAGGCTACATCTAAATACAAGCAGAAGCTGAGATTCTCATTGCCATTTGGGTATATATGTACTTCCTGTTAGAAAGAATAGGAACTGGACATTCAAATCACTAGTGGACTTGAAAGCCTCTTCTGTGAACAGTTTGTGACGTTAACATTTACCTCTCTTGTAATTTCATTCCTAAAGTCTTTTCAGTAACTCTGCAAGCAACTGTAGTTAAGGGAAAACAGAATTCTAAGTCAAGGCTGCAATACAGGGACATTGCATGGGCAAGGTACTGATCCACAGATAAATCCACACCTGCACCCTCACACAAGGCTAACAAGATTCATTGCCTTTCTAATACCCTCTCTGAACTTTGGATCAAGTTTCCTGTATGAGCTGCTATCCCTTCAAAGAAAGGAGGACATAATTACAGCTCTCAAATGGCCTGAGGCATTCAATTTCTCTCTNNGTCTGCATTCAACTTATATGAAAAGGACAAACAGTAATCTAACACGGCATTTGAGTTACGGGAAATCCTGGGGAAAAAACTGCAGAACAGAGCCTGCAGGCAACTTCACAAATGCTAGTGAGATTTGTGATTCTGTGAGGTTTTCAGAATAATATCAAACGACTGGAGTAAATGTTTCAAGGAATGGGCTGGATCTTTCCAAAGATCTGATTCTGATCTTAAACTGTTTTGTCTGTAGTAGAGAGATATGCAGGTGGATGCTGTTACATAACCTACTACTAACCTTTTAGATTTCAGTTGAGCCTTCTTAGCAAACAGTCCCACTTCAACGATTTGAGATTAAAAATGCATTTTCCCCACATAAAAAAAAATCCTACAAAGAAGAACAGGCTCTGAAAATTGAACTAGAGATTTAAAAGAGTTTTTCTGGAGTCTTGGATGTAGCTATGGGGAAAGCCACATGAAGTTCAATAAACAAATAGTCCTAATGACTGAAAGGGAACTACCTCTGTGTTTAATTAAGTACATACATAGGTTCTCCACTAAATCAGTGTTTAAAAGGACTAAGGACTGCTAATCCATATAGAAGCTTCCTTCTAGGTTATATATACTTGAAGAATGTGATTGAATAAATTGATCTGAAAGGCAAGAGTACAACTACTGTTCTACACTACTTTTCAATAGTGCAAACTACCAAAAGATAAATCAAAAATCAGCAGAACCCTAGCATAAGTAAGCCCTATTGGCTTTAAAAGCAGTACTGAAATCACAGGGTGGTAGTATGACAAGATATGTCAGAATGTTTCTGGTTTCACTTTCATCTCCAATTAATTCTCACGTTTGTACAAAGCCTTCTCTTTCTGAACATTTATTTTACCCACTAGAAAAGAATACAGACTCTGCAAATCTTCAATTATATACTACAAATCTTATATAATGTACTACTTGTCTTGGCATACAAGTTATTTCACAGAGGTTGATTACCCAAGTGGAAGGCAAGACCTGTCCTCTTGCTCCCACAAGTTAATCTGATTGATTACACAAATCCATCTGAACAACTAACAGGTACTACTGCCTGCAGATGCTGCAAAATCAAAGTCCATATGGCTACAATACTTCTTCACCAACAAAGTCCCAAAACTCTTGATAGGCAAAAGACAGATGTAGCAGACCTGCTCCCTGCTGAAAACATCAGGAGAGAGGAAGCAGCATCAACTTATTTCATCATTAGCATAATAAAGTGTCTCCCTGGGACAGGTCAGCAACATGAACCTAGTCAGGTTTATCACAAGTTTTCTTTCCTCCTCCTTAGAGAACAGTCTCACAAGGGAGTAGCCAGTTGACTGCTTAGTGAGAATTCAATTTCTTCAGGCTGTACTGGGGTGAGGTTCCCATGGCATCATCTTCCTCATACAACCTTACACAGATTCCAGCATCTTACACTGTCCCTGGAGATATGAGCAGTTTATCTCAAACACTTTCCAGAGAGGTAAAGAGGCAGAGACTGTTCTTCCCATCAACAGATGGTTACAGAATACAATATAGGCAATCTCCAAGTGCAATTCTTACTTCCACTAGCTCAGTTATAGCCCAAACCATTTTCCATTCAAAGGACACCCTTTCCTTTCAGGAGACAGCTAGCAGCTCTCCCTTCCTTAGTAACAGTCTTGAGATAAACCTAGATGAAAGTTCAGGTTGCTGAGGCTTCCAGGTCACCTTTTTTCTGTATAGGATTAGGCTTTGGAGCAACTTTCCTAGAATTCAAATTGTACAGTAATTAGATACTGAACAGGATGAGTACAATGAGAGTAGCTCTTGGAAAGGGCTTCACTGAAATTTCAACAGTCACATGATGCAGCTTCCTTCAGGATGCATTTTTTGAGTCTTGCAGGATTCAGACATGTCCATAGGAATAAACTAGAGAGGGCCTGAGATTGGGGTCAAGCACTATCACACAGCTGCTGTATTATTTAACTTCTAGCATAAACCTTGACACACTTTCACCCATGCCAAAATGCCATTTACAAACAACATCCACATGTAGCATTTCCACGCTGCAGAAGAAAGATCTGGCAAAGCATGAACTTATTAACTTACAACAAGAACTTATTGTGCGAGTGAGAGGGCAGAAGATCTGTTATCTGGGTTTGCTACATCTCACTACAGACATTCTTTGGTGACTACTTGATAAAATACCTAAGACAACATGAATGGACTGAGGTGAGTGCTTATTTTGATGACTTATTATGTACAGGTATGTATTACAGGAACCAACTAGTAAGGTTAGTTTATTATTTCATGGTTATGGAGAATCATAGAATCATTTACATTGGAAAAGACTCCTAAGATCACCAAACCCAACACTTAAGTAGTGGTACTTCNGAATATGAGCAAGAGGACACTGACTTTTCCACCAGGAAAGTTATGCCTGCCTGTTCTGCATCACTGGAAACAGAGAAAGGAGATCATAGCAGGGGGTAGCTGCAGCCCAGGGTATGCAACAGTACCTGTGGCATATAAGCAGCTCAGGAAGGAAGATGCTGTTGCCAGGGCAACAAAAGAGTGCAGAGGTTCTGGGCATCCCCTCCTGGACTCCTACAGAGTTAGGTTTTGCTCTGGCAGAGCCAGGAGGACAGGAAGCACTACCACCATGTGCCCTCCCACAGGGCAGAACTCTTCCTCTGGGATACAGGGCTCAGCTGGCACAGGCAGTGCAAGGCATCTCATCAGCTTAAGCCAGACAGAGCCTGTTTCTGTTTAGCAGAAGTTCCAGCTGCTTTCAGAAATCCCAATGATAAAGTACAAGCCAAAAGAAAGAAATCCAGACCCTATCCTTCAGTTTAGTTCCAAATTAGCAACTGTAGCCCTTTAAATTGTTGCTTATTTGCCATCATCCAGAGAAAATCCGTTGCTTGTCACATGCCTCAATTAATACATGACCTGACAGGTTTTTTGTTGGGATCCAACAAAAGGAAGTCAGCAGATATTAATCATTAGACAAGCTTCAAATGAGACTTTTATGTTCAATAAAAGGCTGATTCCATGCAGTAGTAGATAAGTCTTGATCCCAAAGAGATGGCTTTTGTATAGTGTGAGACGAAACCTTTGCCTTCCAGGGTTTTTTTATTGGATACAACTTGCTAATGATCCATGTGGGATTCTGGCCAGAAAAGCTGACTCACTAGGGATGGCCTGCCTCACAGTACAGCCATCACAGCACCGAAAGCTTCACACTGGGAATGGCCGACATTGAAAAAGAGCATTTTTCAGTGCCCAGGGCACTTTGTGCAGCATTCATTTCTATTTAGCTACTTTTCCAAGGCTTTCCATGTTCTTTCAACAATACACTTGCTGTGCAGTAAGAATCGAGAAGAGTTAACAAATTATCTTTACTGCCATTCCTTTTCATGGAAGTGAGACTAAATCCTTATAACTGCAAAACTGCTGTGCCTGGGGCTTCTGAAATGAGCTGGACATGTATGTTCCATCTGTTTAAAGAGTAATTACAGGGATCAACATAAGCTCCTTGCTTTTTATGGAACAACATTTGCTCTTATTAGTGAAATAGCCTTTCAAGAAAGTCAATAACTACCAAAATACATTAGTTGTGGATACAGCTATATTCTGTAACTCTGAGTTTTAAGAATTTGAACTCAATGAACATTAATGTGCCTGGCAGATTACAAGTTTTTTCCCCTAAACACCTGCTATAACAACAGTTTGAATTCAATTAGAATGTGATACAAGGCAATCTCCTTCTAATGCAATACAATCACTTGCTTTAAGAAGATATTAATACACTGGTGCTTCATGAACAAATAGTTTAACCTCTCTACCTATCACACATGGGATATTGACACAGGGGACGCTCAGGAACATGCCCGTATGGCCAAGAGACAACAGCAGATGGTACATGACTGCAGTTAGTGTTCCAATCTGTGGCAGTTAGGAGTTCTTAAAAAAAAGACAGTCTCACATTACCTCACATCACAAATAGAGTGTGAACTGTTGCAATAGAAGCATGAGGGGGTAGCATCTTCAAGAGTTCAACTCTTTGGAAGAGCAAGACAAGGAGATTTAGAAATATGCTTATGTTCATCCCTGTAATTACTCTTTAAACAGGTCCAGTGTACACAGACTGAACTCCAGGTGTTCAGGCTTGTGGTTCATTCCTCCAATCTCCCTGCAGCACCTTCACAGTCCTTATGAACATCATGCCAGGAGGAAGAAAATTATTTGATATACAGATAACCTGCCACTGAAAATAGCTATGGTTTTTTTACTGTTTCTAGACATTCTTATACAAGTGACTGAAGGACTGAAGTACTGAAGGACACTGAATTCTTGGGACATACTAATTGTAAGTATAAGAAGTCATCATTTTGCCAGATAAAGTCGTTCTTTGTGGAAAATGGTGAAAGAAGCATTATATAAATTCTATCACTATCTTTGTCATAGATTACACAACTCAACTGAAAAATTCTTTTAGCTAGTAAAAGAAACATCTAGATGCTATTTTCCTAAATAACTGCAGTCCACATTTAAGTGAGTACAGGCCTA
>VZTT01042128.1:0-24843 GCA_013400855.1 Buphagus erythrorhynchus | reverse complement strand
TGTGTGTGTGTGTTTTGCAGATGTTCAGGGCTTGATTCAGCAAAGTCTCTCAGCAGTGTCTGACAAGGGGATAGTGCTGAGTCTGGTAAATCTGCTGCTCCAGAGCTGAGTGTGTGCACATTGCCCTGACTCCTCAGCAGAGAAAGTTTCTTTTCTCAGTTACCATCGCTTCTGCCCATGGTGGAAGTTGGCAAGAACTTTGCACAAATCCCAAACCACTTCTGGCAAAGAGGCTGCTGTCTCTGTGGCAGTGTTAGCATTCAGGGATGGCTCGTGTCTGCAGCATTGACCAGAGGAGGATGGAGCAGGCAGTGGGGGTCACCTGCTTGTCAGGGAGTGCACAGGGGCTTGGCTGAGCCCACCAGGGCCCAGGGAGGGAAACTGCCAGTGGCCTTACAGCCCTGGGCTGGCCCTTGCAGGGACCCCATCGGGCATTGTTAGGGGGTAGGTTTCCAGCCCCTGTGTAGCCACTCTGTGACCAGCAGACACAAGGCTTGGAGCTGCCAGCACAGGTCCCTCAGCTCTCCAGGGGCTTCCCAGGCAGGGAGGAAGCTGGTGGCTTTGTGCCCAGCTTGCTATGGTGCAAAGTGTTGTGCTAGGTTGATTCCTACCCAAATGCCTCAGAAATATATTCAGAGATGTGGGGAAATGAAACAGAGACCTTTTTTTGCACCCACACCTTTTTCTGCAGTGCAGTTTTGATTCGGGCAATAGAGAGCCCAGTTCCTGCAGTGGGATTTGCATGTGTGTTGTACTCTGAAACAGCTGAAGCTGTGAGCAAAAAGCACGCATAAATAAAGGCTTCCTCCCTGTGCTTTATATAATCAGAGTGGGTGATGTCATTGGAAGCTGGAGAGGAGAGCAGGCTGTGAAATTACAGCCCTCTGCAGCCAGGCAGAGCCAAGTGCAAGGGGGGGCTGCACAGAGCAAGAGCCAGGCTCCCCTCTGATGCAGGCTCAGGACAGAGGAACTTAGAGGGGAACTGAGGGGTAGAAATAGATAATCCAGATACAGTCAGATAATCCAGATACAGTCAGAAGCTCTTGCACAGGCACAAAGGGAAAGCAGGGAGAAGAGCAGGTGCCCAGTGAGCAGCAGTGGGGCTGCCATTTCAAGGGCTAGCACTCCCTTCCTCTGCATGCAGCTGTCTACAGCTTGTGGATCTGCTGGCAGGGCTATGGGGCTGCTGGGCTTTCTCATCCTTCCTCTGCTTCAGTCTCCTGGCCCATTGCAGCTCCTGGCAGAGAAGAGAGGGCATCCTTGCCCTGCTTGCCTCTGCATCCCAGAGGAATTTGCTTCTAGTCTCCTCCTGGCCCCACACAGGGGAGGAAGCACAAGCAACAGAGAGCTCTGTCCTAGCCAGAGTGGCCAGGTGAAACAAGATAAAGGGTGATCTTCAGCTCTTCAGGACAGGGCTTGTGTTTGGCTCTGGATTTCTGAAACCTCTGAGTTGTTTTGCTCCTTTTTTGGCCATCCTGATGCCCCCCAACATGGGAATCTCAAACAGGAGTTTTCCCTCTCATCAGGCCGAGCAGGAAGAGGAGACCAGGCTGATCCCTTGGGAAAGTGGAGAGCCCCCTTCTTTCAAATCCTTCACATATTTCTCTTTAAACACATCAAGTATCTACAATGTGCTCAGGATGCTGCTGCAAGAGCCTGATTTTTTCCCACTTTGGCAGGAGGAAGGGCTCCAGCTTCTCCCATCTCCCCTGCAGCTAGCCTGCAAAATCTTTGGCCTCTGCTGAAACTGGAATTCTCCTTCTGTCATCCTCTGTCTTCCTCAAGATCAAGAGAGTGAGAGGCAGCAGCCCTTTGCACCAAGCCTGCCTTGTTTCTCTGTTATATAACAATATGGGCTTTTAGACTTGTTTTTCTAGATATTGGCAGATGCGTCAAATATTGGCATAATCCAGTGGTTTACATGGAAAGCCGTCTGGCTCTGTCTGGAGGCTGCACAATGCTGGTATTTTCATTGAAAACAAGAGCCTGCAGCATTGTCAAAGCCACGTTGCAAGAGTCCAGGTAAACAAGGGGAAAAGACACTCACATCATGGCCTGACCTGTGGAATTACAGCTGCCCAGGGGCAGCTCCAGGGCTTGATAAGAAAGATTAATGGCTTTGAGATTGCTTTCTCTCTGAAATGGTCTTTTAGCTCAGTCTTCTGTGATGGTTTTCAAAGAATCACAAAATCATTTAGGTTGGAAAAGACTTTCAAGACCACAGAGTTCAACCTTTGACCGATCACCACTTTGTCAGCTAGACCATAGCCCTCTGTGCCACATCCAGTCCTGTGAGCAGTGACTCCATCTCCTCCCAGGGCTCTGGAGTTTTATTTCTGATGCACCCATCAGTGTGTCAGACATGTACTGTGTGCTCTGTGGTTTAAGAACCCACCGTGGTCTACTGGGGCTGTTGGAAGTTAAGAGAGGTCAAGGACTGTGACTGAGTTAGATTTTAAAAATAAAAGGGTAAGGAAGGTATTGAACACTGCAAGAGGGGTAACAGCTGGGGAAGTTGTTCAGTTTGATCTCTCTGAAGGAAACCAACGTTCTCACATGGCAGGACAGTTTTCAGGCTTGGATGTTCCTTCCTATCCCAGTATGTCTCAGCTTGGAGTGCAAAATAGGGGGNCTTTGGCCAGCAGCCAGCAGAGCCACGGGCAGGAGTGGCTTCTCTGAAATGTTCTGCATGAGCCTGGGACAAGCAGTAACCTTCACTCCACCGTGATCCTGGGGCACAAGAAGGTTTTCAAGTGTCTGGGGTTTTATTACATGGCTTGCCTTTTGCCTGTAGCTTTCTGGTGCTTAACAGGGTTCATCTTGTTCAGTCTGCACATAACCCAGCTTTTGACGTGGCAGATCAGTGCCACCCTTTTGATTGCTGTCTCAGCAATCCAGCCAGTGCTTGCTCCTGTCTGAAGCTGATCTCTGGTTCCAGGAATGGCAGTTCCTGGTGCAGCACCTTCCCAGTTCCTGGTAAAACACAGTGCTGAGAATCAGCCCAAAGTTCAGGCTGTAGATATATTGTCCATTTCTCTCTGCATTTGGAGTGGACTGTGGTATCTTTGCCTCTGGTTAGATGTTGATTCCCCAAACTTTTTTTTCCTGTTACACAAATAATTCACAAATTTTCACCATGGGCTGGGAGCTGCCTCCAGGTCTGTGGTACCTGCCTGTAGCAGATGCTATGTAGCAGTCTGCTGTTAGGTAGAGCCCCCAGATTTGAGCTCTGCTCCAGCTGTGTTTTTAACTTGGGCTGATCCATAGGTGAAGTGTGTGGCTGGAGCTGGTACTTGTGCTGTGAGGACACACATGCTGCTCTGTGCTGCAGCTTGATGGCTGTGCTCTGAGAGCTCTGACTCAGTGACTTGACTGTGTGGCCATTCAGGAAGTCTGTGGCATATCCAAAAATAGGTTTCAAACCCCACAAGATCCTGCTCCTCTTAATTTCTGTGTGAGAAGTCAGTGTCCAGTCTCCCAAGGGATGATACAAACTGTAGTACCAGCATGAACCAGCAATACTTTTTCATTGCTTACCCTTTCGGTCATCATGGGACACAGGGCAAGAACCTATAGTGGATGCACACTCCTGACCAAGCTCTGTGTTGAAAACTGGCTTACAGGTAGAAAAAAAAAAAACAAACCATGTCCACCATATGGGTTTAATGACAGTGGGGTTTGCCCTAGAGCAAGCTGAGAAGTAAGAGATGAGATTGATGTGATTACTGTTCTTTCAGTTTGATTTTTGGATTATGATTTCACTTTCCCCTGTATTTGTTAATGTTTAATGGAAAACACGTTTTCTTCAAGGCTCTTGCTGGTCATATGCAGCCCTGTGACTGTTATTGAGACAGAATGATGAACCCTTCGTAAGGAGATTTATGGTAGAAACTGTGAGGATCTCACAGCTACAGCACGGCCAGTGAACACTCCCCTGTGCTGACAGTTCATCAGCAAAACCCCTGACCCTTCCACCCTTAATCATCCTTGCTTGTCACTGACATAATTGCCTGATTACAGACTCCTCTCCCCCACCCCTTTCAAACTGGGTGCAATAGTGCATTTGAAAAACAAATGGAAATGAACTGTCCATGCTCTTTTTTTTCTTTCTTTCTTTTTCTTCCCCTTCATTGAGATGGATCAGGCTAAGATTTAGTTTCTTTGTGCATGAGCAGGGGCTGGGATAGGCTTTCAAGAGTCTTTTGCACTGGTGTTTCTTGCATGTGAATGGTAAAACTGATGTCATTGTGTTATTGATTGGGATGACAACTTTGGACATAAATCATTAATGTCTGGGAAAGAGAGAGGGAGGGGAAAAAAGCAACCTACACTCGATAGTTTTCCATAAATCTGCTGTTCATCCCTGCATACGTGATCCAGAGGAGAGACAGTGGGAACAGTTTTCCTCTGCAGCCTGAGGACGATGTGTGTTACCACTGCTGCCTGAACCATTTATCCTAGAACATGTTGCCATATTCTGCAGAAAATGGATCATATCACCAGCAGTGCTGTTGTGCTGGAGCCTGTCTTTGTAGATGTGAGCCAAGGTCAGAAGTCTGCCTGGGGGAAGGTCTTGGGTTCTCTCATTCCCACAGACCTTGCACCCCTAGCAGCATTTCAGACCTGGGCCCAGGAAGGAGTAAGAGTGCAGTTGTTGGGAGCTGTTATCCCTCTTATTCCTTTAATTGCCACCAGGGATTGTTTCAGTGTTCTGAATTTACCATTTTTTTCACTGATGATCTTGATTTCATGTAAAAAGAAGGTGTTCAGGTCAGTTCATAGCAAATGCCCCTGAGCTAGCACTGAACAAGCATGCAGAGGGTAGCAGTCATTCAAAACTGCTTTAATGAAAGTTCTCAGCAAAACAGGCAGCAAATAGCTCAGAGAGAGTGGAAATCCATGACATACTTGTACCATTTTCCTATGTGCCTTTGTCCCTGCACAAAGTTCATCCAGATGAGTCACATTATCAGTTCAGACAGCAAGAAAATACACAGTGTCTGTCAAAGGTTAGCAATAATGCAAGTATTGGTGAGCAGCTGATGTTTGAAGTGTAAATAGTTTAGTGGCAGTCTGTGCTGGTACCTAGGGGAATCTTGTGATGCATGGAAACAGGGAAACCTGAAAACTGCCTTGTGGGGGGCAGAAGTGAAAGAAATGACATTCCTTTGCAGAAAGCATAGCTCTCATCCTCCTGTTCTCCCCTTGCAGCCGAGCTCACCTCCGCCTGTGTCTAGAACGCTTAAAAGTTCTGATACCGCTCGGACCAGACTGCACCCGGCACACCACGCTTGGGCTGCTCAACAAAGCCAAAGCACATATCAAGGTAAGAGCTGCCTTTCCCTGCTGCTTACAGCCTGGGCTCTTGGGAAGTGCAATGCAATTGCTCATCCTTGCTGCCTAGAGCTAACTCTGTTGAAGGAAACGTGACACTGTTAAGAAATAAATAAATAAATAAAAAGAGCAAGCAAGCCTTGGCCCCTTGGTTAGCTATTTATCGTTGCCACAAGCCACATTGTTAGAAGACTCCATCATGAACTCCTTAACTACAAAAATGATGGATTTGAAGAGCAAGGATCTTGTCCTGTATTGTGATCGTTTGCTTACAGCTGCATCTCTTTAGAGAAAAACACACCTACTGTTGAGTGACTGCATTTTGATGGGAAATGCAGCTTTTTTTCTGGTGTGCTACTGAGTTTCCACTGCCAAAGCATTAGCACAAACCACAAGAGTGTGAGACAGGTTTGGCTTGCTGGAGCTCCATGTGTGAACCTTCCAGCTAGCCCAGTGCTCTTCTAGCTCCACTTTTGGCAAAGCGAGACATGAAAAGAAAATGCAGCATTGTCAGTATCTGGGAGAGGCTGAAATACTTCGTTGCAGGTCAGGATATAGAGAGGGAAGATCAGTGATGAGGGAGGAAAAGTGCTGCCAAAGGGACAGAGTTAGCCTGAAATGACTCCTCCTTATGCAATGTGCTTGTTGTAGGAAACAAAGAACAGTGCCCTGGTAGATTTCCCAGCTGTGATCAAAGAAATCTGTAGTAGGTTATGTAAATCACTCACTGAATAGAAAACTGTTTCTGAGAAATCCTTCTAAACCGTGCAGTAAGGAGCACAGAGCTTCCAGGGCACGTTTTTATGTTGAAGCAGCTTGTAAGAAGCCCTGGAGTGGCTTGGCTCGGGGGTTTGAGGCCCCTGCGTGGGCAGAGACGGTAATGCAGGTGTCGGAGCCCGGGTGGAATGACCCACAAACTGCTGCAATTCACAGCGTTTCCCCTGGAGAGGCTCAGTCCTCAGAGACTCTTTGTACTAATGGGTATGATTTGTCAGGACCTGAGAGATGGAAAGATGTGGGAAGAAGGCATTGTGCTTGGAGACTGCAGGCAGCTTGGTTCAGGGCACTTGCAGCTTGAATCCTTCTGGGGCTGGGAAGGTCTAAGCAAGGCAGGTGGCAGGGCAGTGGAGCTGGGAGGGAAGGAGAAAAGGATACAACTAATTATTGAGTTATATTTGATCATGTCAGAAACTTGAAGAGGCTGAGAGGAGAAGCCAACACCAGCTTGAGAACCTGGAACGAGAACAAAGATTCCTAAAGAGAAGACTGGAACAGCTACAGGGTCCTCAGGAGATAGAGCGAATACGAATGGACAGCATTGGATCTACCATTTCCTCGGATCACTCGGACTCGGAGCGAGGTGGGTGGTGCTGAGCCTGCCTGCAATTGCCTGGACTCCGAAGTGAGAGAATGAGATTCATCCATTTCTTATCTCTCAGCTTCCCTTTCTCATGGCCTTTGATGTTCAGGTTGCTGATTCTGCTCACACACAGGCAGATACACACACATACATATGGAGAGTTTAGTATTTTGCATGAGTTCTAAGTCTGGAAGAATTGTTGCTGTCAACTTGATCTGATTTCTGTGGCTTTGAAAGTGATGGTAAAGTTGAGATGCTCATTGTGATTTTTGGTCTGCTGAATCTCTTGGCAACACAAAGAGGAAAATGTAAGAAGATATTATTAGTGAGACTGGAACCCATGTTTCACACACCTACCCCCCCCACTCTCTTACCAAACTTCCCATAGAGTTCCTCTCCTCAGTCAAAACTGGTTAGAGATATCTGAATGGCTAACTGAATTAAGACAACTTTCTTTTTAAAAATATCCCTGCACCTGTGGAGAGAACATTAAGCACAATAGATGGTTTGGTATTTACTGATAGACCAAAAGGTGCTGCATAGTTTGGGTGTGAGTCTGTAATTTAAAACAAAAATTCTTTGGAAAATTCCTGAACAATATGGGAACCAATATACCTGGTTAATTAGATCTTTGCTTTTTAAGTCTTTCTTAAAAACAAGATGTCTTCCAAAATCCACTGAGCATGTGTGAGAGTAACCCAGATTCACATGGTAATGCATTGTATTTGTGTGTGGTCCTGGCTTTGGCAATACAATGTCAAGAAACTAGCATGTTTAGGGTTAATTCATGCTCCATTTTCTCTCTTGCACTCAATTTTGTCTGTTTCTTCTTTTTTTCTAACACTGTGGGATATTAGAGATCCAAAGAAAGAGGTAGTAGGACAAGCTCAGTGTGTGGGGTGGCTCAGCTATGCTGATGGTGTGGCTGGCATGTGGAGGAGTGAAACCCCTTTGCCAAATCCCTGCAAAGAACTCCAAGCTGGTATTAGTCTTTTTATAAATAATGACAACAGCCCATCCCATTTCAGAGGGAACACTGAAAGTCTTCCTGCCAGATGACCTCTTTATTCCCTGTGTTGGGGCAGTCCCAGGAGCTGACTGGCATGAAGGGGGCAGTTGGGTGTGTAATGCTAACCTGTGTGCATTTCTCTCATTTCCCTTTCTAGAAGAGATTGAAGTGGACGTTGAAAGCACAGAGTTCTCCCATGGAGAAGTGGACAATATCAGCACAACCAGCATCAGTGACATTGATGATCACAGCAGCTTGCAGAGTATTGGGAGTGATGAGGGTTACTCCAGCGCCAGTGTCAAGCTTTCGTTTGCTTCCTAGAACCAAGTGAGACAACAGTGCAGGGTGAATGATTTCACTGGGGTGATCAGACTGGGTCCTAGATGCCAGTATCCTCTTTCAGAATTGACATGTTGACAGCTAGGCCTGGAGAGACCTGTACATAAAGCTTTTTGGGTAAAGGAAGCCTCCCCAGAAACCCATATTTGTTCATTTGGTCATGTTACCAATCCCAATTTCTGCTGGCAAAAAGTTAGGCCAAACATTAGTCCCTTTGCAGTCAATGAAATCCATTTCCTTAGTGATGAAACATTTTGTTTTGAATTTATTTGAAATTGTTTGAAAGAGGATACTAGAGACTCATCCCTCTCTTTCTGTCATGAAATCTGAGAAATGTCAAAATTTCTTACACTGCATTCAGATTGAACAACCTAATTTAGGCCCTTCTGAAGAGCTTTTGTGGTCCTAAAAGGACTGTATCCTAC
Source organism: Buphagus erythrorhynchus (assembly GCA_013400855.1). Lineage (NCBI taxonomy): Eukaryota > Metazoa > Chordata > Aves > Passeriformes > Sturnidae > Buphagus > Buphagus erythrorhynchus. Next base: position 16,376 of record VZTT01042128.1, on the reverse strand, counting down.
AGTTTATCACAATCTAATGCTGTCATAACGTACTAGGAAATCTAAGAAGGCTTACATAGCCTAGGAATAACAGTGACAATAATGATTAAGGTCTCATTCTGTGCCCAGAGGGAGAAGGGCAGCGATGTTCAGGGGAGAATACCATTCAACTCAGCTTTCTGTTGGACATCATTTAAAGAGTGAGTACCTCTGAAGCGTGGCTGAAGCAGAGGTGCACACCTGTAATGTACCAGCACAGGGTGGGCTGTCACGCCCGGGGCTGTGCCAGCGCCAGCAGGTCCCTGGTGGATGTGTGCCCCTCGGTAGATGTGTGTGTGCCCCTCGCAGGCACACGGCCAGCTGAGGGCAGAACGAAACCAGCACTCCAGAGCTGACACACCAGACAGTCATGCCCAGACTGAGCCACTATGACCTTTTTATTTGAAGCGATTTTTTGATAAAACATTTGTAAATGTGTTGGGAGGGAAAACACCCCAAGTCTGATGCATCTTTTTAGAGCTTGTCCATATGAAACCTTAGATGTCTTTTATATGAATTTATTCCATGAAAAGATCTCTGTTTTGATGAAGCACTTGACCCAATGAAATGCAAAGATCCTTTTTTTGCCATGCACACAATGGATGAAGGCTGTGCTAAGCTGGAAGAGGCCAGGTTTGTTGGGGGTTTCTTCAGTTTTCTTTTTAGAATCATTCCCTTTGCTGACTTTTGAAGTTCCAGTCCAGTAGTTAACCTAGTTAAGCTCAGCACGTCTCTCATGTTAATGTAACGTTTTGACTGCACGTCCTGTTCCCAAGGGCCTTGCCATCTTATCTGTGCAGGTGCTGTTAAGAGCTGTTATAGCGAATGTTTTCTAATTTTCTCCAAGACAAGCATTCTAACCTGCACTTTGAGGGCTTTGCTTTTTTATTTTTGTCTTTTTAATGGCCAGGATTATTTTGTTTTCCAAGTTTTAAAAACCTTAATAGAGTCTTCACCTATGGCATTGTTTGAAACTTTGTATATCCTTAAGTAATTTAATTACCCTTCATTACTAAGAAAAAAAAGAGGAAAAAATTGCTTTATAAAATTCATAACTTATTGCTGATTTGAATGGGTTGTTAATTTCAGTCCTTTAGATTTTATTTTATTGTTTTAGATAGGGTTGGGTAAAAAGAGGTAAAATAAAGTGAAAAATTAAAGACAACCATATTTAGCAGTGCAGTGGAATTGTGTTTAAATGTTAGCATATGGTCCCCATTAAAGTAGCACTTTAACGCCATTAAACATTTCTGTATCTGAAATGAGTTGTGTTCTTCCATCTTGGTCATTCCTGTCACTTCAGCCAACTGCTGTTCTTCTTGTGCCCCTTGGGCCCATGGTGACATCCTGAGTGAGTCTCATGTAGACTTTTACACTGTGATAAGTTGCCCGTCTTTAAATACTCTGATGTTTCCCCCACTCTCCAAAATGTGTCATTCCCTGTAAGAGGCACAACACCCATGCTTGAGTAGAGAAATAATCTTTCCATGGCTGTAATGAATGATTTCTCTTCAGTCTGGGTTTTTTTTAATTAATTTGCTTACTAAGTTTTCATCTGGTTGCAGTTGTTAAATGTGTTTTCACTTGTGTGCATGTAATCCAGTGTCTCAGTCCATCTGTTCTTTCTGGGAGGTTATCTGGCAGGAGCAAGAGTCTGCCACAGAGTGAATTAACCTCTAAGTTACAAATGGAGCCCAAGGGCTTTGAAAGAAGAAATGCTGCTTGGATTTATGTTTGGGGTCCATGTGATCTCTGGACGACACAAGGCTTGGAAAAATCTGTAGAGTGGTGAAAAGTAGGAAACTTCATCTCTAGCATGGCCTTATTTATTTATTCATTATTATTCTCCTTGGAAGTGTTGACCACTGGCAGTGCTGGTGCTGAGCAGTTGGATACCAGTGGGATTTATTTATGTATGAGCCCTTTTCTGTAGCTGTCCCAGCACCTCCTCTTTCCTGTTATTCCTGTTTGTGTTAAATGCCCACTTGGGAAAGCAATACCACAGGTGAGAAGCACTGGAGTTCAGGGGATGGAGAATAGTCATGTCCTCCTAGTTGGTATAAAACAGTGACATGTCTATGGTTGGAATAAATGCATTTGAAATGTTTGTTTGTGATGCTCTGGGGCAGTTTGGTATCTCCTACTTTTTCTAGTGTTGTGGTCTCAAAGGGGTCCTGATCTCAAGTGCAAGTAAATGTGGAAAGTGTCACAGGGGATGAACTTCCATCCCCCAGCCACCTGCCTGACCGCTCAGCCAGCAGCAGTGGTGCAGCCAGGGGGAGGTCCAGGAAGAAAACAAAACTAAGAGCCTTTGTAGTAACTCCAAAGACTTGGGGTTGGTTGCTCAGGTGCCGGTGGGTTCTTTGGAGCAGATCCTAGCAGATTTCAGCTAGAGTTCTGATAATTTCTTATGTGATGGAAGCATTTATCTGGCCTTTCAAAGTTGTCCTGCCCTGCTTTATTTCTGCTTTGTGGACTCTGCTTTTTCTCACCTCACACAGCTGCCATCCTCCTCAGATCTCCCTTCGCTGGTCTTGTCTCTCACACTGCAGTGTTCAAGATGACCAATTTTTAGAGAAGTTGCTATAATTTTACAAGAATATGGTGATTTTCCTGTAAAAGCTGAATTGGATGTGCTTTCCTGAGGCAGCCTTCCCATGCAGTAAGCACACACGCACGCACAGCTCCCTCATAAGCTCATTCTGTCAAGTCCTCCCTCTGTAAATTAGATCCCCGGTGGGTCTCTTTGCTACAGACAAACCCATTAAAAAGACCATCCAGCATTTTCCTTCTTTTGACACAAGTGTATTATGGAATGTCATCTCATGTCTGCAGACAAGGTGGAGATGACTATCTGGCTGCATTTGTCACGGTTATCCTGTGCCGAGTTGTCACTTGAAGGTCATTTTAATGTCTGTTCCATTAGCAGCATGTCAGTGACGAAGGTGGTCTCACATCTGTCTGTCTCAAGAAATCTGTAGGTCAATAGAAAGGGGGTTAACTAGACAGACTTATAATTTTCTGGGGTTTTTGACTGTGTTTTCCTTTTGTCTGTTTGCTTGTGAGTTCCAGTCTCCTGCTTTTCTGCTTTATTCTCTTGTACTTGCTGTTCCCTGTTTGCTGTGTTGCCCTCTTGGAATGGATGAAACGTTTGGCTCCAGTGGAGGTGGGATGCTCTGACTGGAGATAGTCATTCTGTTTCCTCCCCACCCTGGATCAAAAGTTTTTCTTGTGGCATTTTTTTCTGACACCAAACGTGCATCATTGGAGAGAGAAATCAGGTTCACTTCCTGGAAGAGAATGGTAAAAAAAAAGACTTTGTTCTGAGGTTAGAGAGGTGATAATAATGAAAAATTATGTAAAAGTCTTATTTTTTTTTTCCTAGGGCTTTCTCCCATAGACAGATTGTCCAGGGAATGAGAAATTCCGTGACTTGATAGTGACTGAAAGTCCTCTGCATCAGCAGTGCAATCTCTGAGTTGTCCTGTGGGACCCTCGGGGAAGAGGAGTGTGCCCTTCTGCCCCTCTGTTCCCCAGTCTGCACAAAATACCTAGAAAACACTGATGTGCTGTCATCTTCTTGAAATGTGCCAACAAATCTGAGTGACCTTTGGGAGGATGAATACAGGAGAGTAGTGTCTGCAAAGACAATGTTTTCCTTTTACTGGCAGGTTGTTTAACTGGGAATGATATACCAGCACTGGCCTCTGCTTCTCTGCTCATTTCCTCCTGCAAAGAGGACTGATCTGTTTAGTTGTTAGGCAGAGCAGGAGCAGGGAGTCTGTGGGTATGCTACTGTGGCTGTGGTACTGAATACCTTCTATGGAGGTATTCTTCTATGGAGGGGTTCTGTTTGGGGTGCTGCTAAAACTAAAGTTGTCTCACAACATGCATCTGTTGAGATCCCTTCAAAAATGTCAAGGATCAGGGATTGCTGAGCAGCCTCTGAGAATGGTGGATGTGTCCTTCAAGGTGTGGGCTCATACAGCTGAACAGTTGAGTTACACGGTGCTGCTGGCCTGGCTGATGCAGGTCAAAGGTGTAAAATGTCATTTCTTTTGGGAAGGATCTTCAACATTAACCATGCTGTAAAAGCTGTGGGTAGCAATTTTTTTTTATCACACTGGAAAAAATCAGCTCCTTGGTTTGTAGTACCCCAGCGAGGCCTGGAGCAAGTAGTAGGGTGAGCTGGGTAGTTTGGCCTTTAGCAAGTCATCCAACATCTTGGCTTGCAGACTGCTTGCAGACATGTGATGAAGCTTTATTTTAATACAGCAAGGATACAGCTTCAGCAAGGATTAATTCTGATCTTGAGGGATGTTGCAGCAAAGCAGAATAAGCCATGAAGGAATTAAAGCATTTTATGGTTTTTTCGATATTGTGGTTGCTACTCAAAATGTACACAGGCCTAGGCCATGACTTGGGCTACCAGTGCTCTTGCTAATGCTCCATTCAGCCAAGGTTAGGAAATTCTTTCCATTTAATCCCCTTTGAAAAATATTTCTCAAAACAATTAATTGTTTTGGATGTCCTCCTGGAAGGCTTGATGGGGAAATCCAAAAGCTCTTTCTGGATAACTGTCCAAAATAGTATCCATCGCCCCAGGAAATGCCAGTTTCAGCAGGTCAGTCAGACAGGCAAGGTGTAAAATGCAGCATCACTCATACTCCTCATGGATAATGTCTCTTTGGGAAGTAACAGCACCTTTCAGTCTAGGTGAGAGCAAGACTTTTCCAGTCAGCACCCAGTGTGGGAAGACTTTGCACTTCTCTACAGACCGAGGAGTCATTGCGAGGTGAGTTCAGTTAGAAAAGGAGTTGCTTTACGGAAGGAAACAATACAAGTGCTTTTGTGTAGCAGAGCCTTCAGCTCAAGACCAGAGCTGTCTTGGGTAGGTGGCACCATCATCCCAATGCAAATGTCCCTCCTTATTTTACCATCTAAGTGAAGGGTTTTAGAGCCCAGATAAAAATTGCAACATAAAGAGCAGCACCAGCTTCCAGGCAGCAATCCTTCTCTTGAGCCTGGCCCAGGAATGTTTTCTGTAACCTCACTCTTCACGTAACTGTTGCAAGAGTGGCTGTTTCCCAAGACCCTGCCACAGCTGCTGCAGGTGAGCAGAACCTCAAGGGGAAGCACAGAAGTTTGCTGTGGGTTTTGCCTTCTAAACATCTCCACTACTGAATTGCAGTCCTGTCAGGTAAATTCCTTTTTGTATTTACAAACCTGTGAGACCGAGCAGCTACATAAATAAGGGACACTGGCTTTAGTGAAGGCAAAAGAGAAGTGGATTGCCATGTCCATGAGAAGTTCAATTTGCTACTGTTGAGACTTCTAAATACTTAAACTGACGGGGGCAATCCAAGATCTGAGTCAAGTTTATACTGGTTTAATTTCCACAATGGGTTGCAATTTGCACAGCACTGAGGCTGTACTAAAAAGTAAGATCCTATAGGAAATGGTTGAAGAGGAGACATGCAGCCCATACTGGTCCTTTTGCACAGTACCCTTATCTGACAGGCACAAATCTCTGTTCTCTGACAAATATCTCTGCCATGTCTATAGCCTGGGGGGTTGGACTCTTGTTTTACAGTAACTTTCCCTGTCATTTCAGTGTTTTTAAGTACTCTCTGCCTATCGCAGGATTTGCTGGCACTGGGGCAGACCCAATGCAGAGCATGGGTCTCAGGCTTCTTGCTGTATAGACCAGTTAATAAAACTGGAAAATAAATTGTAAAAAAACTGCAATCAACTAAAACACCATCAGCCACATTTTGGGTCAACTCAGAATTTGTAATATATGGAACGCTTGTGTTTTGGCAATTACCAGCATTGCTTCACTCAAGATTTATTTTTATTACATGAATTTTTCAAGCCACTCTACTAAGGCTATGGTCCAAAGCCAGATTACAATGAACTCACCCATCCTGCAGATGAGGCAAGAGCATAAAAAACCTGATGTGCTATAAAGAATGGCTGTGTGGCCAACACAGTAGTTTTGGTGGGGCAGCTTTTTTGTTCATGTAAGTTGTTCTCAAGATGTTTTCTCTTCATAGATCAGACCACCCCAGGCACAGTGGTCTCATTGTTTCACTTATTCCAGGTAAGGTGCTTCAGGAAAAAGCCAGTCAGAACTTTCTTTCAGCATTACTTTGTTTTCCAAAGACTATATTCTATTAAAAGAACAGGTGGAGTTCAGAATAGGCTTCCTGAAAAATCCAGTTCTGCCTGCTTTAGCATGTGTCAGTTCTGGCTTCAAGATGCTCCTTTTGGATAAGTGAAAGGGACACTGTATCACAGCCACCTGTGAAAGACAACAGGTGACCTTCCTCAGCACTGAGCTGTCAGTGTGGCACGACTGTCACCTAGTTAATGTCACTGCTGGGACGTGTCTTTGTAGCTGCGGGCTACTCTTTCTTAAAAGCAGATTATTTTACTCTTGTTTTCTATGCAAAAGAAAATTTAAGCCCCCCCACTACCAGTGAAGATGAGGAATTAAGCAATGCCTACTTCATCTTGCAGCGAGTGTGTTGTACTTCAGAGCCACTTCTGAGTAGTACATTCTGTCCAGCAGATTCTGCTGTACTTACCCCTGTCCTGATGATTTACCCTTATCCTCCCCCCATGGATAATTCCACTTCACCACATATATCCAGCAGATTTTAAACACTTTATTTAATAAAAGTTAAACATACAAAACTGAAATTAACACACTTTGTATTCATAAAAATCACCTTCTCCCATTATAGGGAGAACCTTTTTCTATGTATGGATTCTAAACTACTGCTTGTAGAGTTTAGCTTGAGTTGTGACTCAGGTAACTGATGGACATTTCCACCAATCAGTGCATCAACAATTGCTGACGTGACCTGATCTAGTTAACAACTTACAAAATGAGCTACATTAACATAATATACAGGGAAATAATGGTCAGGGTTAATGGACAAGACACACATTTTATTTAAAGGGGGAAATGGCTGATGTACTCTTGTCCATTAACTCAGCCCTAGATTTTACAAAAATAATATCTACATTGTATACAGGGCTACCCATTAACTTCTTTAAACACATTACGGGTTCAGAGGTGGCATCACTACCGTAAGTGCGAGACAAGGAACAGAGGAAAGCAAATCACAGAGAGAGTACAAAAAAGCAAGAGCTTTTACACGTGGATTCCTGAAGAAAATTGAAGGGGCTCAGCAGCACTGTAATAGAGCTGAAGGTACAATGGACACTAGGGCCAGTCAGTTATGTGAGGACAGAAACTCCCAACTGACCTTTACTCACACAAAACTAAGTGGGATCTAGGCATTCATATCTGCTGTGCTTCTCCTTATCTGGATGGGGCCCGGGCTTGGGCTGTCACTGCTGTGACTGTACCAACACACCTCCAACATCTACAGGGGAGGACAGGACAGCTCCTTCCCACAGCACAGCCAGTGACACTCCAGCTCTGATCCCTGGGGATGGATGGGGACTCTTAAGTACAGTTCCTTGTCCTATGGTTTTCTGGTTACATTTCATTAAATTCCTATTATAATTTGATGAGTATTTATAAAACAAATGAACAAAGAAAAACAACTAACAAGAAACAGCATCTCCTCTCCTTAAATTCAAGCACAAGAAATTTGGACTGGAATTAAGTCAAATTTATTGTTTCTAGAACATAAGTGATCATTTGTAATAAAGATCCTATCAGCCCTGTTCTGCCCTCATTTACAGCTGTACAAATCAATCTGCAGTGGATTTGTAAGGGAGTCATTTAGACTTCCTTAGCAATTCCATGTGACATGCAAGCTCTCTCCCAGAGCTGTAGCAGCTCTGTAATACTGAGCATGTCACAGACAGCACTGTGACTACAGAAACCAGGGAGGCTCTTAAGGTGCCATTTTTATACCACCACTTTTTTTAAAGGAAAAAAAACCCCTTCACTACTGGTATGAATGAAAGATTGAAAGTTGCAAACAAATGCTGCTTTGAAAGTAACAGGTAGCAGCAGTTCATGCTACACTTAACCTGCTACAAAAAGTTTAATGGTTGGGGAGGTTCAAATCAATAGCTAGAGATTTAAGGCTCAAATCAGCTTAAGCCAAAGTGATGGTGACAAAATGGACTACTCACTATGTGCCAACAAATAATTTACTTTTAGAAAAATATAATGATAAAAAGGTAAGTGTAAAGCCCTGCAGAGATGAAGTTCCACCTTTTTCACCTGTTACTGAGGCATCAGATGCCTGACATTATATTTAGAGGTATCTTGATACTGTGTCATAGGTTTGTCTGCAATTCCACATGTTCCAACGCCAACCTTGCCAGTTACGCTCTCAGGGGAAGCAAAAATACTTCTTTTCACCTGGAAATAAAACAGAAAACACCATTTCTGAATAATTGCTAGCTGGATTTTACAAAGAAGAAAAACAAGCAATCATGACCATCTGAAGTGCTTCAAGATTCTCAGCTTTTGCCCTACAGATGGGCACACTTTCTAACAGCCAGCTCAGCTGTGATGTGTTGTCACTGAGTGAAGCAATGGGGCTGGGAACTTCTGGTGCCTCAGTACTGGATGTGATTGTGGTACTGGGGATCTCAGGTCAGGCCAATAATGAATAAAATTCACCTCTCATAAGGGCATCTCTAATAATTGCTCAAAAGGAAGACTGAAGTTTTACCACTACGTCTGGCAGCTCTTGGTCAAGCCATGACAGAAATGGAGTAAGATTTAATATCCTCACTACCTTTTCTGCTCTACACTTGCTGTTCCAGGGCATGTCCTCAGCACTGTGTCTGCTGGGTCACAAACACAGCAAGAAGCCAGACTTGGAGGTTTAGAGGGGCCCTCAGGTTCTTGGCTCCAACAAACACCAGCTGGCAACTAATGCAAGCCCAGCTCTCCCAGCCAAGTGCAAGCTCACCCTCTTAGGAGCAGCACTCCTCCAAAACAATCCAGTAATAAAACATCTGAAGTGCACAAAATACAAAAATGCACACTTCAGAATCCCAAAGACACTCAAATCTGCATGCTGCATGCCTTTAAAAACCACCTCCTTTCTCCCAAGGTACTGCACAGAAGTCTGTCCTGTTTCTACTCACATACTGAAAAAAGTAAACAAACCTGGCCTTTTTTGTTTTTGGAATAGGCTCTGTTGTTAAACTGTTGCCACTTGACTTTCTGGTCTTCTCGTTCCTGTTCAAGTTCTTTAATTCTCTGAGCTTTTTTCAAAGCTTTCTTCTTTTTATACTCTCGTTGCTGGGCTATCATCTCTAATCTGGAGAAAAGGAAAAAAAAAAACAAAAAACAAACCCCACATTTTATGTTTGTGTCTCTTCCTGTAACAAACTAAAATCTGTCTGTAAAACAGACATGCATATTAGTTTTCCAGAAGTAGATTACAGAAATAAAGCTTGTAAATATTCACTATTTCTAGGAGGTAAAAAAAAAAATCCCAAAAACCTAAAAATCCAAACTGAATCTTTCCATTAATAAGCATTACCTTACTTATTTATGTATTTGGGATAACAACAACCACCAGCACACCTGAGGAGCCCATGCCAAACACAGCAACCCATGGGACTGGGTGCAGTTAATTTCTGGGTGAAAAGGGACCTATCAGCACTTCTACATTTCAGAAACATCTCAAGTTTGGAAAATGTAAATAACCCATTGGAGTAAAAAGCCCAGACTTTTCTGGAGGTCTGCAGAACTCTGATGCTACCAATTATTGGACAGGGTTGGAAGGAAAAGGACAAAGATTACTTCAGTGAAGGTAAGGAAGTTGAAGGAGTCAATCTATGCCACAATGCAGCACCTTCAGAACAACCTTTTAGGGAAGGGATCACTGGCTATAACAAACACTGAAGAATCATATACAATTTTTTTTTTCCAAAGTAAAATAAAAAGTTTTCAGCCCTTACAAATACCCTCCTGTGTTAGACACAGCAGGATACTAAGTAAATGTAAATTTAAAACAAAAACAAACCAAACCCACCTATTTCATTAACCAATTTTTATAGGTGAGGGAGAAAAAGAAAAAACAACCAACCCACAAAGCAGCATTCAGACTTTTGTGTATTACTTACTTGGACATGGGTTTGTTGCCACTGTCCTCTTTTGCTTTCCTTCCCTCTTCCACAGGCTTCAGGTTGAACAGAGGTGTGACTTCAGCATTGCCATATCCAGCAAATGTAACTGCAGCTGTTCCATTCTCCTCATCTATTTCTTCAATCTCAGCTTCATAACACCTGTAAAGATATCATGGCTGTAAGCATGTGAGTAAAGCTTTAATACTCAGCCCTTCAACACCTACATCAGCCAGCTAATGCCACTAAGTGAAAAATTTGCAGATGCCAGCCTTCATTTTCGGGGCAATACACAAATCAAACCAAGAGATTATTGTCTTAAGGTCAAAGAGACACAGGTACAAAGACTGGAATCTGCTGTATTTGTCCTTTAGCTTCAACAAGCAATGCCCTCACAGCTATCACAACTAATGATTAGTGCTGGGGCTGATCTAGTCAGCTACCCTGATTTGGTTTTAGTTCTGCAGGTCATGGGATAAAAAAAAAAATACTGCATTCACAGAATTCATTGAGGAGCTCTAGAAAATGTCAGCTCAGAAGTGCAAAGCTTTGGTTCCATTTTTCTCCATAGGACAAAGAATTAAGAAAAACTGAAGCTTTCAAAACATTCCCTCTTCAACACTTTAAAGCTTAAAAGTTTTCTTACTGGTTTAAAACAGCAATTTTGAAAATTTCACAGAAAACAGTCCATTTCATATTTATGTGTATGGAACACTGGTCAACTGACCTCAAAATGGGAAAAATAAAAGAAAAGAGACAAGTGACATTTCCAAAAATATTTAACATAACTGTCTAACTTCAGGGAAAAAGGATATATCTAAAGCAAACAGAGGAAAAATATGAAATGTTTCCCAGAAAATATTCCAATTAACATTTACTAAATTAATTTCTTGTGTGTTTTCAGTGGGCCAACATCTTGAGCTGAGTTAGGTAAAAACACACGAAAACCCAAAAGTCTGGCTGGCTCTTTATGAAACACTGCTCACTTAAGAAATACTGTAAGAGAAGAAGGGTTTTCTAAAAAAAACAGAACAATTAAGTCCAATAAGATGCACTTCAGTGAACACTCTGACACACTCTTGCCCAAGCTCTCATCCTGCAGCCAAGGGATCAGACCAAAAAGAATGACCTAAAGGTGACCTAAGACTAAGAGATTCTGGTTTTAAGTTCTAACACAAGAACATTTTGCTCATTAATAAACAAAAGAACTGTTCACTTTTAGATTAGTTCTATTTAAGACATCAACATCTATACCAAAATATTTTAAAAGTTGTTAAGAGAAGCAAGTTCATCGAGTAAGAGGGTCTCTCAAAGTGGTAACAATTGCTATATTGGTCCTGAAAAAACAGTTATTTTTTTAAAGCTGCAACAGTTACACATTTGCACCATGAAAAGTAACTTCTAAATGTTTATTTCAAAGTTTATGGAGTCAGAATGATCTGCTTGGGTTCCCAGAACTACACAGTAATATATAGGAGACCAAACCCAAAATGTTGATTAATTCTATAGTTACATTACATAGTTAGTTATTTTACTGCCAAACCCAGCATTTTCAATTAAAATTTTAAAATTAATTTCCAATTAGAGGCCCAAACTGAGATACAGCAAGAATTTTTCTTCATAGGAATCAGTGGCACATATATATAAATGCAATGACAAATTATGAACTACACATCCCAAAAGCTTTACAAAAGACTGTCCTAACTGACCAATTCTTTCAATCTGCCACTTATTACATCAGCAAATGGTAATTTACAAAAGCTACCCTACTGTTATAATGTCAGTGACAAAAAGGGCATTTTTATAAAATAACCCCCCATTTCTTCGTTACCTAAAATACTGACCTTTAATAAACAGTCCAAGGACACTTAATATCACTTATTTCCTAATTTCTTTTTGTTTTTAGTCACCCTGGTCAATTCAAACTGAATGAAAGTCTCTTACCATTGAACTATTTCATGTAACTGTTAGAGAAGTTTTCTACACTTACTGTCCATCCTCACTCCATATGGCCATACACCTATCCCCAACCTTCCATGAGTGACTGGGCAGGGCGGAGGCAGAGCTGTCAGAACTTGCAAGAGTTTCTGAAGGTTGTGTTGAAAGGAGATCTTTGGTTAACTCTATGACTTCCTATAAAAGACAAAAAACCCACAAAGAATAATTTTTCAGATTCCTCTTACCAAGCATATTTTTACCCCAAGCTTATTGGTTTTAGTTTGGATTTTTTTAAATTATCGTATTATATTCATTACTGATGTGTGAATTCCACTTGATTTGGTTTTTTAATAATTTAATTAAACTCATTAATTGCAATTGTAGATAAAAATATGTATAGTCCTCACTGTACTGCTGTAAAGCTGCCCATGCCCTCCTCAAATTTTCAAAAGGTAGCCTATTATTTTTTATAGCATTTCTCTCATTGGCTGAACTGTAGCATCCAGAGTCAGGGTGGCAGAGCACCCACCAAGCTGTGAAGAGCTCTCATTTTGTCAGAAAGCATCGAGGTGCACACTAAAGAACTGGTTTCCTCAAGTCATTTTGATAGTTCCCTGACTTTGAGATTTCAGCTCAGGCCTTCCCTTGGTAATCCAAGATGACCAAGTAACAAAATTTCCCATTTCCTTTACATATTATTCATTTGCAGGCAGGAGCTGCAAATCGCTCCCAGTTTCCTGTAAATGTTACATTAAAGACTAAGAAAAAGATTTCTCTTTTTTCACTAGTGTTAAAAGCCAAAGGTGACAGCACCTAAAGGGCCATGTAAATTTCCTGTATAATGCAAAGAAACTTTGCTGGCCCTAAAGAAGAAAAGTTCTTCAGTTCTTTGAGTACCTCAGCATGAACCATTGTCACTCCCCTAACAAAGAGTAAACATTTAAGTCAGGGGAGGGTTACAGACAGTGATCAACTGAGGCTGGGTGGAGCCTGAACTTTCCTCCCCATTTCACACCTTACTTCAGCTACGGGCATACAAAGACTCAGGAAACCGCAGTAAAGGAGTTGTTCATCATCCCTTAAGAACCTAAAGGATTTTAAGCACTTCTCAAGTAAGTTAATACAACAAACTTACATGCACTTCTATCTGATAAACTATACCACTAGCATGGTAAAGTCTGTTACTGTTGCAGCATATTAATGTCTGAATTTCCAATAGCTAATAAAAGTTTTGCTCTTTGCTTTGGAGGAGCTGCTGGTTAAGAAGTACTCCAGTGAGCACAAGCAGTAACAACTGTGAGCAAAGGAACACACAATTACTTCTACTACTTAGCTCACCATTTTCCTAATATCACAGCTGAAGCACAACAGATTTTGATTATCAAGTTACCTAATTCGAGAACATACAGCATTAGCCTAATTTTCCCTCCCAAGTGCAAAATCCCAAACTATTCTTCAACATACAGGTAGCTGTATTCTGCAAATCCAAGAGGCATTATGGCTTAAGACAAGTATCTCTCTCAGCAGGTCAAATACATCACATCAGGCACGAGCCACTCTTGAAAACAAGTGTTTCAAGTATTGCAACTACCAGTAACACCCAAACTGTTGACTAATTCTTGCCTCAGAGATGGCTTATTCTAGAACTTGGATGTGAATAGTTTCAGACAAGTCTACCAAGAATCCTCTGAATTTAATAAAGCCCCTTACACACCAGGCTATTAAAATAACCAAACTTTTGGTAAATATCATCTGATATCCACATACTGTATGCTCAGCTCACAAGATAGAGGCATTAATTTTATTGCAAGCCGTAAGACAATTCTTGAGTCTTTAAGAGAGGAGATCATTCCAAGAAAATTTCTGAGCAGGACTACCACAGCAGCTCAGTACAGACAAATAGGTTGAACAACATGGCTTGGTGCCATATGCCCATGATAAGGAGGTGTGACCCACAGGGAACACTACTAAGTTTGCCAAGACTTTTCCTGACCAACTGGTCTTCACAAAACCAGACAGAGCTCTACACTCCAGAGCACAACACCCACAGATCGCATCTCCAATTACAGAGGATGACAGCTGCCATCAATCCTAGAAAAGGTACGTTTGGTTCTTGGGTGCACAGACACTGTCCTAGAAGTGCTTTGATAAACAGAAAAGTGAAAAGCTAAGTACTTCTAACAATTTCTAAAAATATTTAATCTTGCTACTCAAGCATAATCTAAGCATACAAGATGCATCAATATTTATAACAGGAAAAAGAAGTTCCAATTACAGAGTAATCATCCTTTTGAACAGACAAAAAGCTGTTTAGTTGGGACACTGATGCATCAAACCCACTTTTACAGTTGTTTGCTTAGTTGGCATGTATCAAGTCTGCAAAACATTATGTCATTTTCAAGGTGGAACATACGGATAGCAAACCTTTTGGGGACGAAAGTGTAAAGATCTTCCCCATTCTGTGCAGAAAGCTTTTATTAAAAAGTTTGCAAGTTGTCCTTTCACATCAATGATCTCTGCATATCAAAGCCGAGGTCTTGTTGGTATCGGAAATATCATCCCATATGGGTTTTGCTGTGCATTTTAAAAATATAAAAATATACACATGCTTTTAACAGTGTACAACAGAGCACATTCAGATGATCTATAAAGTGCCTTGTGGGCACAAAGCCTTTGCAGTTTAAAATGAATTCTAAAGATCACTGTTTGGAGGCACTACTTGTGTTTTGGTTTTGAAGCCCCAATTTATTACTGTTATTTCTGTAAGAGCAGTGGTTACTGAACCTTGCACTGGGTAGTTTTATATAGTTTAACACCTGATAGCTAAAGCAATCCACAACAGAAATGAAGCAGTATCTTGCACTCTCATGACAGATTTTAACAGCACTGCTGGGATTTGCTATATGCCAATGTGTCTTTATATGCACAAGAATCTAAAAGACCACTCATACATTTAAAATTAGGCTGGTGGCCTTCCTGTCACTAAACCACATCCCACGGACCAGAAATGGGTTTTAGCTGTTAGGAACACACTATGCTCTTGTGACAAATGAAAAACACAACTCTTTTCCTTTCTTATATGGAAACACAATCAAGACTCAGATGCACAAAGAATACAGAACTATACTCCAAAGCTTTTAACACTGCAAATGCATTTAATGAGTGAGCAGGTTCTGGATCAAGTTATTTGAGAATTCAGTAAGAACATCATGGTAAGCCAAACCATCAGGCTTCAGCATTAGTAAAAGCAACAAAAAATAATGACTTTGAGAAATGCTTCAGGTAAAAAAAATAAAACCCAGTACATAGTAAAGACAGCACTGGCATATCTTTCACCTCTCCGGGCAAAATTTATAGTAAAATAGTTTGCTGTATAAATCACTGTATCTTTTTTACTTATCAAAAAAAGTAGATTTAAAATAGGTGATACTTTGGGTTTTTCCAAACTAAGCCTACCATGACTATATCAAGCTATGTGGAATTAAAGTAACTAACCCACCAAGTATCTATTTTTGTTGCAGAACAAATATTTAGGAAAAATATAACACTTGCAAAAAGGCCCTGATGTGTCACCTACCCTCAAGTTCTCACCTGTAAGTCTTTCTTCAGTTTCAGTAGATCCTCGTTGTCTGCATTGCCAGATAAGGCTGCCTCGACTTGCTGGAGCTGAGCTTTGTAGCTGGCCAACTGCTTAGCAAGGTCTTCCGACATCTACAAGGAACACACACACCATACAAACCCCATATCAAAATAACAGCCTTGTTGCCTTGTGGTCCAAGCGAGGTGAAATGACAACAAAAAAACCCTGTTACTAACACGTTAGAAACACAGCTCATTAAGTTTCAATGATGAGTATTTGTTCAGTAATTTGACTACAGATGCCCGCTCATTTAATTTTTGTGTAGTTCCGGCTGCTCTCAAGAGACTTCTGAAGAACAGAAGGCTGAGACACGTGCCTGTATACGCGTAGCTTACAGCGTGTGAGCAGCGGGGCCTTGAGCAAGCCTCGCAACTCCCCGGCTCTTTAGAAAATGAATGCACGTCCCCAGCAAACCGCGCGCACTGCGGTGTGTACCCTCCGGCTGCCGCACACCGCGAGCCTCGGCACCGAAACCCCCTGCGGCACGCGGGAACGGCCCCTCCCGGGGCTCCCCGCGGGCTCGGGGCGGGCGGAGCAGCGCGGGAGAACACACGGGCCTGCGAAGGGCCCGCGCCAGCAGCCAGGCCCAGGCCCAAGCAGGCCCAGCCCAGGCCCCGGGTCGCTCCGAGCGGGCAGGGGCTCATGGCGCGGGGCCGGCAGGGCCCACCCGGCGGTCTCACCTCGGCGGTGCGGGGTGCGGGCC
>VZTT01042124.1:53387-64621 GCA_013400855.1 Buphagus erythrorhynchus | reverse complement strand
TCATGGCTTCTTCATGCCGTTTGAGAGACCTGCTCTTTAGAATTAACCAAGTAAGCAAATAACATCATCTGGAAAGGACAAGCCCTTATTTCCCCCAGATAAGAATAGCCATAGCTAGTATCAGACATACCTCCCTCAGATAAGTGACATGGGTCTAAATTCTCTCCCAGAAAACTTCATGTCTGTCCCGATTTTCCTTAATTTGTGCTCAGGGATTTTTTTTTTACCCATCAATTGATTACATAAAAGGAGGTCTTTGTAGCTGTGGTTTGTGTATGCAGGGAGAAGACTTGAAAGGCTGAAGCTCAATTGAAACTGGACAGTGTTGTATCAAGTAACAAGAAAAACCTTTTAAATTATGTTAATAGCAAGAAGAGGTCTAAAGAACCATTGGATTAATAGTTATTGAAGATAATAATCTGACTAATATGGATGAATAAAAAGCAGAGGCATTCAGTACATTTTTTTACCTGCATCTTTATTAATGTATATAGACCTTGGGCTTCCTGGGCCCCAGAGTCAGAGGACCAGGACTGTAGGAACAGTGATTCTCCATTTGTGGATACTGAAGTTGCAATGGACCAGCAGTATCAGCTAAAAGTTCACAAGTCTGTGGGGCTGGATGGAATTCATCCCAGAGTTCTGAAGAATCTAGTAAATGTCCTCTCAATCATCTATGAAAGTCTTGGGAGTCTGGGGAGATCCTTGCTGACTGGAAGCTGGCAAATGTTATTAAAATCTACAAAAAGGGCATGAGGGAAGAGCCAGAAAGCTACAGTCTAACCTCACCTCCTGGAAAAATTATGGAGAAGAATGTGAGTTCATAAGGGGAAAGTCCTGTTTAAATAACTTGACATATGTCTATTATTGGGTCACCCACTTAATGCATGAAGGGAAGGCAACGTTTGTATTTTTTTGCATGCTAGGAAGGTGTTTGATGCTGTCCCTCACAGCATCCTGCTGAGAGTTCAGGATGCTCTGGGTGAAGAACTCTCTGCAGGGCAGAGCTCNTTCTTGAGGGACAGGACCGGAGGTTTGCAGAGTCCAAATGCCAGATTCTAGGATGGAGTAATGTTGGAGACAAGTATATATGAGGAGAGCAGTGGCTGGAGAGCAGCCTGCAGAAAGGGTCCTGGGGGTGCTGGTTGACAGAAGCTCAGTGTGAGTCAGCAGTGTGTGTGCCCTGTGAGTCCTGGACTGTCAGTCCATTGAACACAGCATCACCAGCCAGGCAAAAGAAGTTGTTATCCCACTGTATTCAGACCTGGTGTGGCCTCACCTTGAGTACTGGGCCTCCCAGTTTAAAAAGGGTGTGTAGGTCCTTGAGTACCTCCAGAGGAGGGTAAAAATACTGGTAAAAGGCCTGAAAGGAGTGAGGAGCTGATGAGGATTTCAAGCTCTTCTATTTTGGACCAGAGGAGGATGAGAGGTGATCTCATTGTTATCTGCAGCTTCCTGAGGAGGTGAAAAGGACAAGGCAGGTGCTGAGCCATTCCCCCTGGTACCTCCTCCAGAGGTAGGGCCTGTGGAAATGGTTCAAATAATTATTAATGGTAAGAGGAGACTTAGTGTGGACATCAAGAAGCATTTCTTTACCAAGAGGATGGTCAAACACTAAAACAGGCTTCCTAGCAAAGACGGTCACCGCCTCAAGCCTGCCAGTGTTTGAAACCTATTTGGACAATACCCTAACAACATGGCCTGAAGTGGTCAGGCACTTGGAGTAGACAATTGTTGTAGGTTTCTTCCGATTCTATTCTATTCTAGTCTAGTCTAGTCTAGTCTAGTCTATTCTAGTCTAGTCTAGTGTAGTCTATTCTGTTCTGTTCTGTTCTATTNNNNTTCTATTCTACTCCATTCCATTCCATTCCATTCCATTCCATTCCATTCCATTCCATTCCATTCCATTCTTGAGATGAAAGCATGCCCTCCTGCCATTTTCTTTAAAACACAGCCAGATGAACATTTTCTTACAGAAATGTTCATAGCACAAAATCCTGTGAGGTTTCAGAGTAAAGTATTTAAATAGCAGACCAGTAGTACGTGAAGTGATAGCCTTGTGTCCCAATTTTACAACTGTGCAGTTTACATGGGACCTTACTGACTAATACTGTCCCTAAGAACTGTAATCTGAAGTAGTCATTACATATTGTGAATGGAACAAAAAATTAGGTTTATGGATCATACGTATGTCAGGACAGCGTGTAAATTGCAGGAGCTACAAGCCTGCCTGCTGAGGTTCATTTGTCCTTTGTTCATGTGAATCTCATACTTCATGTGAATCTTACATACTTGGCTGGTGCCTCCTTTCTTCATCTGTAAAATGGAAATCAGAAAAAAACCAGGATATGACGGATGATGAGAGAAGGATAGCAGCACCAATGTGTGACTGCCCAAGAAAGACAGCTGCCTTATGCATTTCTTGAGTTCTTGTCTAGGAGAGATTAAATACAAATTTTATGAACTCTTCCACTATGAAGTAAAATTTCATAGGAACTTTTCCATTCTCCTCTCTTCTGCTTTTCTCCCCCTTACCTCTTCTCCTGAGAGAACCTGTGCATTAAACAGCACCGGATAGTTCTTTTAAAAAGAAAGAACTGTGTTTGCATCACAACTTGCAGAATATAAAAATTCCTCTGTCTCACTGAAGAAAGTATTTTTATAATTAAAACGTATACATAAACAGACTTCATTAGCTAAAGATTGATATAATGGTTTCATTTTTAACAAGGAAGCTGATCTTATAGCCACGATGTCTTCAATATAAAAGAATTGTAATAAAATACTGGAGAAAATAGCTTCTTTGAAAAATATTTGTTATTGATTTATTCAAACGGTTAACTCTCTAAAAACAAGGAGTCTGTATAAAAACATTTTGAAGGATGCTATATTTTAGAATAAGACTTCTAAAGGGCTACATAAATTATAGTTAGTCATGGTTGTGGATGACTGTCAGTACTGTATCTTTCAATAAATTTCAATCTGTGTTGCTCATACTACAGATAACTGTCATGCTATTGGTTTTTATAGGAATTTGTTCTGTGCTTTCCTCCTGAAATTTTATTTTGTCTTTGAGAAACCTTTCAGAATGAGAATTTAATGGAAGAAAAAGAATTACTTGCAAAGTGGTTCATTTTTAAGTATAAAAACCATACTATAAAAAAACAATATGACAAATTTTAGTCCAGGTTGGATGGAGGCCTAAGCAACCTTGTCTAGAGGAAGGTGTCCCTGTGCATAGCAAGGGTTTGGAACTGGTTGATACTTAAAGTCCCTTCAAACCCAAACCATTCTATGATTCTATGAAATAAAACCCTTGCTCAAACTTAGTAAATACACCTGGAAATGTTGACAAGCAAACAGGTTCTGGAAGAGGTACATTTTTTAAAACTTTATCTCCCTTTTCCTGGTCAGACAGTCTTCATGCACCTTTAACAAGAAGGCATTCTTACGTGACAGAAGAAGCTCCATAGTTTCCAGGGATGTGAGAGCTCACCTTGGACATGCCTGGCACCCTAAACCAGATTATCAGGCTTCTGCCCCATTCTCCATTAAAGAGAATGTTACTTATACTTCTGGCAATGTAAATAAATCAAACCCCTGCAACTGTTTCATAAAAGTTTGAAAAAATTAAATCTACTCATTAAATCTCTGAATCATAATATCTGTTTCATGCTAATCACATCAGGTAGAAAGAGATCACTTCAGTGTCATGAAAGCTGAAAAAAACCCTCACCTCATAAAGTGATACTAATTAAATATTTAAACGTTGACTCTCAATATGAACCAAGATAGCTAGATCTTAAAGTTCAAAAACTATGCAAGATTTTGTTTTATAGAACTGTGAAATAATGTCTTTGGAATAGTACTTAGGAATGATGATGAGAAAGAGAAATTCAAAAGATATTACTTAGCATGATATTTGCTATATTGTTATTATTGTCAGAGGTGCAGAATGGATTTTTCATTTGACATTAGTGAAAAACACTTTAAACTTGAGAACAATTTAACTTGGGCTGCATGTGGTGTGTAACCTGCTTTGTCAACAGAAGGCAATGAGATCCATTTTATTGACTGGTAAATATTTTCACTTGTGCGCCTGCCCTCACAGGGATTTATCGTACTGTTTCAGACCTTTTTGTACAGGGTAAAGCTTTTATAACTCTCTCTGCTCAGAGGAGAGCTATTGATTATGCAAACTTGCTAAATGTTGCTCAGTTACAGAGATTCAATAATGATAGCAAATATTGGTTGTTTAGTTGGGCTGGTCTTTCAGTAAAGGTCTGATGAAACTTTAAATGTTGGGGCTATTTTAAAGTGATTTATTTCAAAACCAGATAATGAAATGGAGTTCTGACTACAGACTGAACTTTATAAATTGACATCATATCCCATTTATATACCTTATAAATTGAAAACAGTTATATTATTTCTTGAATTATTTCCAAACCTTCTCTGGCATTTCTTTTTAAATATGAATCTTTCTACTTGACTGAGACTCTTATCATTGGATATAATTTTTCTACTCTATTTGACACACGGTGACATTTAAAGGAGATAAATATCAGGATTCTTAATAATTTAATAGAATAATTTTGGTGTCTCTGAGTTGTCAGTGTTTGAGGGATACATACAGCCAGCTAGGGGGAATTTTGTCTGCACATTTTAATGATGTACAGAAAATAATGTCAAGTATTAAGATTTCTCCATTTAAAGAAAAAAAAACAAGAAAGAAAGAAAGAGTAAAAGTACAAACAAGATTTTTTTGTTTAAGGAGATTGTCTTAGCACTGAATCTTAAATTCTAAACTTTATTAAGTGGCACTGATGTTCCTTTTCTTTTATGACTTTATCATTTTATCAATTTAATTATATTATCAAATTATTCAGGAATCATTTGTGTATTAAATTATTTGTTTTTTTGAAATCTGCAGACAAAATAGGAGGGATGGAGATTGAAATAACATCATATTTAAGACACATTATAAAAGAGAACAAAATAGTCAAAACTGTTCTGAAAATGTTTGGCTGTTTTGGGGATTTTTTTCATTCTTTGTCAAAATACAGGGCAACACAGTTTATCATCTGTGAGTCCTAAAGCTGACTGTTTCAAAAAATTGAACAACCCTTTTGGAATTCAGAAGCTTTGGAAGCTATAAATATTTTTAAATAATAGACAGACATTCATTTCAGTACCCCTTTCTCCCCAGTGGTGACAAGGTATAAATCCTTATAGCCTCATTGTTCTACATCCAGAAGCTCTCTATCACTGATTTCTTTATCCTGTTGATATTTGCACTTATTGTCTGGAAGTATGAATTGTCTAAGAAATCTCACGGTGTGTAGGTTTTCTGATTACAGATATATAACTGTGCACAATTCTTTTTAGCACATTTTTTCTGCCTGCATTTTCATATTAAAATTATTATCACAGAAGAGGTGAGTTTATTTAAATTGGCCTTAGCTAGATTATAACTAACAAAGAAAAAAACAAATCTAGAATATATATTAAGTAATTGCAAAATATCTCATATCATATCTCATACTCTGTCCAGTGTAAGAAGTCCTTCATATGAACAGATTGTAAAGTTCTGCACAGTTTTCTTCAAAGGGAAGTTCTACCAGAAATCAACATTATTTCTTCACTAATATTTATAATTTACAATGCAGCACTGTATTGTAACAGCATGCACATCTTTTGACTCTAATTTGAGACATCAATTCTGCCTATACAAAAGTATAGGTGGGATTTTATAACATGTACCAGAAAGAAGAGAAGCTTGTTGTAAAGATAAACATAGGAATCCACAAAGATTCATAAAGGGTAGGACATGGGCACTCATCTGCATATACATTAGCATGGCTGATGTGCTAGCAGTACTGCTGATTTCAACAAAATACATCATTAAGCATTTCAATTATAGGAAGCATAGAAGTATAAATAAATGCTACTCTTTTTAAGCATGCACAATGTGAGGTAAAATTAGAATTGCATATGCTATCTAGAATATTGCAAGTGTTCTTTTGTGGGTTCTTTTGCTTCCTTTAATATTAATTTTCAATATAGAATTTAATTTGATTATAAATGTACACCTCAGCTTTAAAATGTTGTGGGTTTTTTTCTCTAAAGCTGAACAACCCTCTATAAATTATTTGACTTGGAAGTAACTATAATTATAGGAATGCTAGGGCAGTTACAAGATGACAGCTTGTGTGGCCCACTTCTGCTGTTAGTTGGAACACAATTGTCACCCCATTATTTTGTGGTGCTTGAGGCCTGGCACTGCAGGCACTTGGCTCCTGTGGACTCCCACAGTTGGTGTGGAAGCACACTGCTGCTGTGGTTTGGGCCAACACTACACTGAAAATCCCAATATGAGTATTACACTGTCCTGTAAACACTCTTGGATTTGAAATCTCCCTGTTCTTTGAGATCTTGTTCAAATGAGCATGAGTTTGGCTAGAGGAGTGGTTGCAAGTGAGTTTTAAGATGGGATAGCTCTTTGAGTCTACCATATCTTGAATTTTTATCCAAAGCTGCAATTTTCTTATCTTAGTTGAGATAAGAAAATAGCTCTGAGTTATTAGATAACTCTTGGTTGTGTTTTAAACTTTATTCCTGCAGCCTACCCGCTTATCACACACAAGAGACCATGTTTAGTCATTACGTGGTATGTCTTCATCATGATACAGCCACCAGAAGTAAAATTTTCTTTGTAAGCGAGATTTGTGGGCACACAACAGATTCCTTTTTGCTTAATCAGGACACACCTGAAAGAAGTTAAAGTCCTTTCTGTTACATGTTAATAGCACCAGATGAGCACCATACCACCAGTGGTAGGTTTATTGTCTTCAAAGTTACAGCCCACAAAAAAAAACAGCTTGAAATTAAGTTCTCTACTATGCCATTACTGATTTTTTAAAGAATAAGAACTTGACTGTGATTCCAGGAGGATGTAGAAAATAATGGCATTGATCACCTTTATACTTGAATATTCCTTTAAAATTTGTTGTTATCGTTGTGATATTTCCCATTGCAGAATTTGAGGAAGGTCATATCATGCAAATATGCTACAAAAAATACTCTGTGCAAATGAAGGGTAAAATAAGCTGAGATTTTTAATTGTTATTTATATTCCAAATAAAAAAGGGTTGATTTGTAACAATTTTGAAAACACTGAATTTTCAAGTCAAGTCTTAAAACAGTTATAGTCTATCTGGCATCATGTGAACAGGCAAGATAGGTCCTTATACTGCACAGAAGCAAAATGACAAATCTAATCAATCACCAGTTGCATATGGAGAAGAAATCACAGATACTACTAAAACATTCAGATTACATATCTACCAGCTAAACACAATTCTAGTAATTAATATGTGTCTAAAATAGTATCCAAAAGACCAATAAGCAAGACTATGTCATGACATATTGCAGCATCCAGGTTAGTGTCTCTCTGACAGCAAGGATTCTTCATCATTTGAAGAACAGCAAGAATGGGTTTGTAGAGTAAGTCCTGCACTTTGTAAAATAAATAAAATGACATGATTTTTGATATTTATTTCCTGTTAAATAGCTCATACCTCTACTTGGTTGTAAACCAGTGGAAAGCCCTTGGAGAAGCAATTCTTCTAAGATACAGTTCCTCTTTGTAAAGAATTTGCATCACTAAAATTTCAGATACATGTGAAATCACAGAACTAGAAGAAGCTTGTAGAGACTTATCAAACTTATTACAGAAACTAACTCTTACCTTTGCCACTTCTCCTACTGTGCTGTCTACCACCATTTCTTGAAGTTTGTTTTTTTTTTTTGTAACAAGTGACTCTTTAGGCTTTTACTGTGAAATGAAATATAAAGAGGTTCACTGTTGTTGAGGAATCCATTCAGTGCAGGTACTCGGGGTGCAGCTGCAGGCTGGGCTCTGGGAGGGAGCTCCAGGCAAGGGGCCATGAAATGCTGACCCTGTGCAGAACAAAGGTCCTGGGACCTGTGGCCCAGCCAGGGGATTGGGCTGTCAGAGACACGGCAGGAGCCAAGGACATCAGACCTTGCTGTGCTTAGACTGGGAAGGTATAAAAGCCCAGGGTTTCCTTTGTTTGGGGTCCTCCTCAGAGCCACCAGCTTGAGCTGATATTTTCTTATTTAGTTATTGCACCAAGATAAGGCTCGAGATGTCTGAGACTCTGCCAAGGGAAATCTAAGTTTGAAGGAAACCTGGTCTGGCTGTGAGTGTGGGGTGTGTAGGGAGGTAAGCAGGGCACCTGCCAGCTCACTGAAGCCTCCCCCTGGGAAAGGGCTGCAGTCCCAGCCCAGGCAGTGAAGGGGTGACTGCCAGATTGGCTCCTGCATGATCAGACAGGGAAGTTTTGGTAGATGTTCCTGCCTTAGTTTAGGCACATCAAAGATCAAAAGAATCACTACATGTGTACTGGAGACCTGCTGATAATATGTACTAGCTGATAATATACTAATATTAAGTGTATTAGAGGAAGCACTAGCCACAGTTAATTTAGAGTTTACTGTATATTCTGTAGTGTTCTTTATTTACACAAAAGAATACTGTGCTTGTAATTCCTTGTATTTGGCATGTTTATTTTGGATTTAATTCTGAACCATTTTCTCGTTTAAGCTTCTTTCTATTCTAGCATATGGAGGATGAAGTATCTCATAGCTCTGCAGCACAGCTCAGTACTTAGGTTACTAATTCACATCCCACTTTTAAAACTTCCCATAAACTTGACTGAAATATACCACAGAAACACAAGGTAGACCATTGCTTATTACTGTGGGAAATCCTATCATCTTCAATGAAACTATTCATACACGTAAAAGTAGCATTTCCTGGGCTGGTCTTTTGATGAACCATAAATTCTTAAATTTGGCAAGCCTTAAAGATGAAAAGGGCAACATAAGTGAGAACAGTTAATGCTATTTTATCATCACCACATTCTCATGATCAGGGGTTTGGTTTTTTTTGAAATTTAAAGATAAAGTTTAAGGATAAAATGAAAAATAAAACTTACTTGAAAGGGCTCAAACAATGACAATTATAATTTCTTTTCAGAGCAGATTCTTAGACTTTGATTGGTTTTGATTTCAGAGATACAAAAGTTAGCTTTATGGAGGCTGAATTAATTCCAAGCTTCAAAAGAATTTTTTTCCTTGCAAAAATGTTACATATCCCTTTTATTTTACTTTCTCTCCTTACTGATTTATATTTCCTTTTGTTTGATTTCTCCGTATTTTACTAATACCTAAAGAGAGATCATTACTAGGCATAGTATCAATCATATGAAAAATGTTTCATGCAGTACCTTACTTTCTTACATCAAGGTTTTGGTGAGATGATATATTAACTACTCTACCATGTCAATAAAGATAAAAGAGTAATGGAGAAGTCACCAGTTGTCATTACAACATCAAATTATGAAGATGTGACATGATTGCTCCTGGAGAAGAAAAAGGAATGACATGTCCTTTCCAAAATACAATGGTTTTTGGCAAGAGCCACACCCAAAATCACACAGCAAGACATACGTTGAATTTCTGGACTGTGCTACCTACTTACAACATCCAAATGCCTGAGTATTTGGATAGGAGAAAATATTAGTAAGCTCATTTTATCTGCTATGCTCTGGAAAACCTGTGGAAGCCTGTAATGAGATGTCCTTTGCCTCTTGGTTAGGAAAAAGAGAAAGAGGCAACCCCCTTTCCTCCAGGAGAACCAGTCCCACTGATGGTTTCTCCTCCCTTTTGAGAAGGTAGAAGGTGGGTCTCACCTCTTTTCTCTCTTGGCCTTTTCGTGAGCCCTGCCAGATGAGAAGAAGAAGAAAAAAAAAAAAAAAAGCCAAATAGTGGGAGTATATTTTGAACATTTTTCATTCTATCCAGAGGATAATGTTAACCCAAGGACTGGGAAGAAAAATGAGGAAAATTTGGAGAACTATACATTTCCTAGTCACACTTTTCCTGCTGTTGTTTTTCTTGCTTGATTTGCATTTTTCATTACTCAGTAGAAGAGCAGAGAGTTGGGAAGATGGAAAAGGAAGGCTGCATCTGCTGTTAACCAAGAGGGGACAGAGAAAAAGGAATCCTATTCTGGTCATGCAGAAGGTGATAAACATTGCTACAGGAGTGACTGTTTGTTCAAGACTGCTAATTTCTACCCCCTTTCAGCTGATAGGATTTTTTTTTTTCAAAGCCAAATCACTGTTATGTTGCTAGATCAGTAAGCCAGCCTTAGATGCTTTGCATTAGATATTTGCATTTCTAAAAAAACCAGGCCTGCTAAGCATGGGGATCTATCAAGACTAATCCTGTAATGTGTAGGTCACTTTTATTGTTTTCCAAGAATTTTTACTTTTATGTCTATAGAGACAAAAAAAAAGTTGGAAATCTCTAATTAAAATATTAGGTACTATTCCAGCCTCTCCATTTCAATTGTAACACATTAATGTGGCTAAAAGTTAAGCAAGAAACAAAGGTATCTTCACCCAATATAAAATGAGCTATTCCTTGGTAAAAACTGAGATTTTTCATGTGGTCTGGTCATTTTTGTCACAATATCTGTATCTCCACTTCTTTCCATCTTTCATGGGTTTTTTTCCTCCCCCATTATGGTGAATGCTGACTTACATCTGTGTTTGATTCAATTTAAAGACTTTAAACTCATTTTAGCATATGTTGCCCATGGAATGTGTGCAAATGGCTTGTTGCTGGAATAGGAGGTCATTTCCCTCACACCATTTTTACCTTTAAGGTTGGTTTCCTCCATAGTCATACAGCTTTGAACTTAAATCAAGAGGTTTAGCACTACAAGAGGGTAACAGCATGTAATTACCCAGCAGACTTATAAGATCTGAAAATGTTAGATGTCATAGATATTTTCAGAACCTGCACTCCTACAGTGCTCATTGTGTGTTCATATTGATGTTTCAACAGCACTAGTGATGCCTTGAGAGGCTACCTAGAACAGAGGCTAGACAGTGTTAAAGGAATAAAGTAGGTATTTATTAAAAGGCCTTCAAAGGATGCACCTTGGGCAGTACAAGAGCCCGGCCGTGGCTCTACTTTAGATGGACCCTGGGTCGTGAGTTTTCACACTTTTATAAGTTTTGGTCAATTTACATATTGGGGTTAATTGTCCAATTACAGCTTCAGGTTGTGAAGTCCCATTCCCCCAGATTGCTCTCCTCAATTTGCTGTTGTTTAAACTTTTTGCGCCTGAAGATTCT
>VZTT01042124.1:21684-42072 GCA_013400855.1 Buphagus erythrorhynchus | reverse complement strand
TCCTGGTCCTTATCTCCACTCATGAACCCTTTGTTATTTTTTTTTTTTTTTCCCTCTACCCAGCAGGAGGAGGGTGACTGAGCCACTCTCGTGGGTGCCTGGTGTTGGGCCAGTGTCAAACCACAGCAGCAGTGAAGAATCTGCCTATTACAATATGCCTAAATTGGTCAGGGTTTGTAGAGGTTTTGGTTTTTTGGGGAGATGAGTTTTATTTTCAGTGGAGATGAGGAGAGAGGTGAGGGGATTTTGCTGGGGTTGTTTTGTTTGGTTGGTTGATTTTTGTTTGTTTGTTTTTTGTTTTGTTTTTTTTTTTGTGGAGGGTTTGTTTGGTTTTCATTTGGTGTTTTTCTGGTTTTGTTTTTTTTTTGGGTTGGTTTTGGGAGTGTTTTTTGGGTTTTTTTTNGGAGTTATTTTTGGTATTTTGTTTTTTTTGTTTGTTTGTTTGTTTGTTTTGGGGGTTTTGTTGGTTGGTTGGTTGGTTTTTTTGTGTTGTTGGTTAGGGGTTTTTTTCCCCCTGAAATGAAAAATGTAAAATATTTTTTTTTGGCATATAGTTTTATTGCTATAAATCCTATTCTCCCAGCAGGTATTTTCACCAGGTAAAAGCAAAATTATTATAGCTATAAAGTATTAGGAATACCATAAGGAGATGTGAATTGACTTCTAACAAAGATTTTACTCTTATGGGGCACAACAATATTTTTAAGAGCAAATGAAATCTATCATTTTTTTATCGTGTGGCTGAAATGCACTAATAGCCACTGTAAACATTCATGACTGATGACTAAATGAAGCCAGGAAGATCCCGATCCACAGACAGAAGTGTGTAGAGAGAAGAAATATTTCAGGGCAACCTGGAGCAAAGGATTACTTATTTTCTGCACAGAATAAAAAATATTAAAGTGAACAAAATAATATAAATGTAAAACACAATCAAATAAGAACGCAAAACGAACAGGTTCAATTATTTTGCTTGCTCTCAAACTCAAGCATGTAGTTATTTTGATTTTTTCATTTCTGAAAGTCTATTTGCTAAACTGTAAATGCAGTTATGTGCTGGATTTACTTCTCTTCTGTTTGAAGGACTCATGCACTGTCTCCATGAACGATCTGTTTACACATTTAGTGACCATTCATGTCAACATGCTGTTGGTACATATGGTGATAGGTACACATCTGATGTAGCTTCACAGCTGGTTTCATCTATTTTCTCCAATTAAAAAAAGAAAAAAAAATTCTCTTATATTGCTTTTACTCTGAACTTCTAAGCACTGCCTATGGCCAGACACATGTTGAGACACTGGGATATATTTAAGTGGGGTCATTCTGAATAATGTTCATTTATAATTTCTTATTCAACATTTTTCTTCATAATCACCAGTCTTTTTGATATCCAGAAATGATGGTGATTGAGCTAGATCACAGGTCACTTCTGAAACTGAATTTTAAGTGCCTGTGAAACAACAAACAAAAATATTTTAAAGTATCTATCTTCTCTTAACCAGACTGGTTGTTTGGCAAGTGCATGTACATGTTTTCGTTGTGACACGCCACTTTTCCAACATTTCATTTCATATTTAAGAATACAGAGCACTATGCTTAATTGCTTCATAGGGAGACTTGCCATAGTAAATCTTCTTAATCTAAAATGCAATTCAGTGTAGCATGTCTAGACTCAGAAATGCAGAATACAAAACCAAAATATGCTACAACTTTGATATGATTAAGTACAACAGTGATAGCAGCAGAGTATGTGAAATAGAATTAAATATACTATTTATGAAAGATGCTGTTGTTCTTCAAGATGTTTCATGGATCCAATGCATTAGGATGTGAGTTGTTTGTTTCAGGGAATTTTGGTACATACAACACTGGAATTGGAATCAGGAAATCTGACTTCCTGCCTTGTCTTCCACAACATTATTGGGTAACAGTAGCAATATTTCAGGAGTATATTCACTCTGTTGACTCTTAAGTTTTAACTATAGCTATTGAAGAGTGTCCTCCAGTAGCTTTACTTTAACATCTGCATGGAAAAAATCTTTAACAAATACATGATTTTTGCATCTGTTACACTCCTAATTTCTGCAGACCTGAAGAATTGGAACGGAATTCAATATTTTTCTTCAATTGCCTTGAACTTCTAATTTTTCAAAGCTCCAACAGAGCAGGATCAGTGTCATAACATATCAGACCTGGATGTAAGTTACAACAAACCAAAGAAACATTATTTGGAAGAAAAGAAACCAGAAGATAATAGAGGTATGTTTGATGTGGGAGGTGCATGAGTGGAGCACATTGTGGTTCTTTCTCCATAGGAAAAAGGATGGAGGTAGTTCAGCGAGCTACTCTGGAAGCATCCCACAGTGACTGCAGACAGTTCCCAAACCAAAGTGAGTGCAGAGACAAGTCCTCCTCTACTTTACATAGTTGTTGGTGGGGACAAAGAAGTCAGAACTCCATTCAGGCTGATATTTGTAACCAGGCAGACTGGACAGTTATTTTACTCCTCTCGTACCAAGGAACTAAGCACCGTTCCTGGTGGTGTCTGTGCAGTGACTTTTCCCAGCTACTGCAGAGCTGCTTTGTCTCTGCCACAAGCTGGGAGAGAGCTCCTAGCACTGCTGCTGCTCCCAGGGCACAAGGCAGGCTCTGTGTTTCCAGGTTGGATCTACAAAAACAAGGGGTTCTGAGGCAAAAGAGAAAAGTGACAAAAATGCCAGCTCATCCTGCTGGTCTGTCTGCTTGGATACAGAAATATATCTCGCACACAGTCTTCACTGAATCCCCATGGCAAAACATACTGCATTGTTATGCTGCACAGGAAACAGGACAAGGGGAAAGGTGTGATCCTGTCCCACAGGTTTCTGTGACTCAAATTTTTAACTTAATCTTTAAAATTAAAAAAATTTATACAAATAAAAACAAATAAATGAAAGCTAAAAGCATAGATACACACACATTCTCTTGCCCAGAAAAATACAAGTTCTGTTACCTCTGTCAGTTGACAATTGACAATATCTTGTATCTTGTCAAACTTATCAGATTAGCCAGGTAGATATTGTTTCCCTTAGGCCTTATCTCTGTTGATTTCCTACTCAGCTCCTGATCATATGAAAAGATTCAAAGATTGGAGAGGATATTTTGAGGAAAGCAGCTTAAAATTAATTCCCAGGTATATTATGTTCAGGTATATACTCACCCTAAATTATACAACTGATTTATTAAAACAATTGATATTACCACAAATAAGTGTTCCCAGAATATCTCATCAACAATAGGCAGACATCAAACTGAATTTATGTTTTGAATAGAAATTTGTTTCACCCTGAGAACAGTAACACCTGCACAGCAAAATGTACTGTTCTTGACATGTTTGAAAAACACAATGCTCATGGAGCAGAGAGGAAGAGGGGGAGGGTATGATTATCAAAGCTAAAACAACAGTCAGTCCTTGACTTCTGTGAAAAACCATAATCCCACTTTTAATAAAGATGCATACTCATTTTTCAGGCCATTAGCTACCACCATACATTACACGGTTTTGTGACGTTACTGCATGAATGTGGTGTGTGAAGTAACTCATTAACCTGAACTGGATTTAGCAAACCCTGTGTTACTATTTATCAGCATTGAGTATTGCACTGTTTACCTTTTAATTAGAGGAAGCAACATGCCAAATTGTGTTATGGTCATTTTTGCATTACTTGTAGTACACTTGCTGCATGTGTTAATGCCAGTCACAAATGACCACCTGCCTTTTTCTGAGTATGAATTAACAATTTTCCTTATACAAAGGAAATGTATATAAATGTAGATTCTATGAAAAAAAAATCAGAAGACATCTTATAGAAAATTAGTAAAATCTCCAAGAGAGAACATTTTAAAAGATTTTCATAGCTCATATTCAGCTAAGTCCCTTATTCAGGTATGAAATTTAACTATATTGGTTATGCATCAAGTAATTGCTTTTTCATGTAATTTGACTTGACTACCTGTAGCTTTTTCTTAACCACTAGAAAATTTAGTTCTTCTCTTACACCTTGCTTGAGACATTCCTTCTTTAAATACATGGGCTGAACCTTGCAAAATATCTTTTTTAATGTAGAGGAGTTCAAATTAGTTTAAATTTTATCATTTAGAGAAGGTCTAAGCCATTCTTGAGAGAGGTAGAAGTAAGAAATCATACTTGCTTCCTCAGCTTTAAAATATTGTCTTTTAAATTCCATAATTCTGGAGACAAGAGTTAAAATTATGAAGACATATATCAGTAAAAACTACCAAGGATTATTTCTTTCAGAGTACCCAGCTTATCAAATCAAGCAAAAGTCAATGTTTCTGAGACAAAAATACTTGCATTTTAAGATAAACCATTTTTGTGAACAAAACCCCATCAGCTTACAATTTTCTTCTGCATTAAACGATAAATATTATTAGCTTACTTCTCTTAATATGTCCAAAAGGAAAATATTCATTTCGTTTGTCCAGCTGGATTTGAACAATTTTACCACACCTCATTAAGCTGTCTGCTTCAGACATGGTGCCCAAGGGATGCATTGTGATTTCATGTTCACAAAAACCCTATTTAAACACAATTCCTCCCAAAGTAGATCACAATAACTGAATAGAGATGCTGCTTTAACATTAAACATGTACAAAAAGGCACTCAATCCTATTATGTGCAGTTTTTCCTTTCATTTTTTTCTTTCAGATCTCTTAATCTTCTGTCCAAATAATTGTAAGGGAAAGGATGGGCAATACAGCAATTATTTATGCCTTCTACCAGGTAGGCACATTCTGTTACTCAACATTCCTGAACTGCCATGGGGTGTTTCATTACAGTGTGTTCAGTAAGCATTTAAACTAAATTTTATTTACATCAGCTCAGATTGTTGTAGTTTTTGTACTATAGTAGGAAAGTTTCCATGGATGTAGAACAGAAATCTGCCATAACTAATACTTGCAGTCTCAAAGATACCAAAGGGGTAAGCATCTGTGTGATTAAAAAACTCAAAACAACAAAAACAGCCAAATGGAAAAATGAAACATTACTTTACACGGAAAGTAAAGGCAGAAAATGGTTCATTTACTCTCTTTCCATTTGCACAACGGTAATAAAAATGCCAAATAGACTGATTTTCAGGTAAACTCTACACTGCAGTAAACTCAAGATTACAAGAGAAGATTTATTGATACAGCATATATTTCTTGCAATACTGCATTTTTACCTCTCTTTCAAGAATAGGCCTATGTCTTTGTTCAGTTTAGTTTTAACTGGATGCTGGCATTTAGTTCTTAATATTTATGAAATGATCTGCCTTTCTCTGAGATGAAAGTATAGAATTTGTATTTCACAATTTTATGTATTAAACATTATTTTCAGAGTTGTTAAGACTTTATTGTTAGAAAAATTCCACACTGCTGAAGAGAGGAAAAATACCTGCTCCAGTGAATTGGTGACCTGATGCTTTGCTTCATTTATGTGTTCTAAAGCTTTTAGAGATAATTTACATATTCTAAAGCTGTTACAGATTTAAGTCCTCTTGAAGACAGTACATAGCAGAAAATGCCACTGTTTATTGCTGTAGTTTTTTTTTCCTAGATACATCTCAAATTTGTCTCAACTGAAATTTGAATGTCAAATCTAAAAGGAAATAGTTTCTTCTTAAACATGTCACATAGCGAGTCTTTTGCCTCAAAATAAAGTGAAAAGGAAAAAAAAAAATTAGGCAACACACCTAAACCAAACCTTCCTGAAACCCAGAAATCTCCTGTAACATAACAAAAATTGAAGTACATAAGAATAATTTGGCCAAAGACAGAGGGCAAAATAGATATATTAACCCCTAAAAGTAGCCCTATGGAGGCATACAGTCAGTGAGAGAAGGCTGTTAGGATCTCTGAATTGTTAGGATCCTTCTGTATTGAACAAGCCCAGGAAGACCGTAAGTCTATGCTCTGAGCCATTGTGTTTAAACAATACACTTTTCAGGCATTGTGAATTCTTTCAGGCTAGGATCCTTGAGATGGTAAGAACTTGCTGCTTCATATCTGCCACATATTGACCTTTTTGAAGTGTGATGTGACAGAGTCTTCCATGACAAATGATATTTTTTTACAAAATTGTAGTGCACATCACTCTACCTAAGCCCAGACTGTCATTATTCACTTTGAAGAGTGATTTCCATAGTCCAATTGAAATAAACAAAATCACATAGCTATTTTCAGAAGCTGGACCACAGACAACTTCTAACTCTTATTATTGAGGAGGTAGAATAAATATTTTTAGATGGAAGCTCCTCATTATGTTTGTAAATTTATTCTTTCACACTCTCCTTCATTTTATCAACTGCTCATAGTGTTATAAAACAACACCATATTCAAGGACATCCCTCTAGAAAGAGAGAGGCAAATAATTCTGCCAGCATAGAGGGTCCAGAAGTGACCATCCTGTTGAAGAGAAACAACTAACAGGACAAACTGTTGATCTCATTTCCAAGAATGCAAAGCCACAGTCCTGAACATTTGCATCAATGGGAGATATACCAGATTTTTACTGAAACAATATCTAATGTTAGTGAATGTGCTGATGACTATGTTCATATGAATACACACATTCTTAAGCCAGCATGTATTATGACATTATCATGTTTTATACAATACTATGAATCAAGTAAATTATGATACAATACTGACGAATGGCCTATCCATGGTAATTGGCATAAAGATGCATAATCAAGGCTCTAGTTTTGAAAATGTATTACACTGTAATCATTGATTAACCTGCTCTTTTATGACACTAATTTTTCTTTAAGTTAATAAAAAATAAAATTGCCTAATACAGAAAATTTTAACTTTTTAAATAGCTCTTTGTTATCCCTTAAGTAATAACAGTATAGAAATTCCTCAGATATATAAAGCTGGCACTTTCCCTAGAGATAAATCTCTAAACAGTGTAACTTTCTATGTTCATGGACCCTGACATCAGCATACATTCATGTTTTCATGTTGCCCTCTTACTGGAGGCAGAGAGACAACTGAATTACACAAAGCAGAGTCTCTTAATGTAGTAAGGTTACAGAGTCAAGGAGAGAAATTATGATTTGTTATGAAAAAATACACAGTGTTCAAATCAAATTGAGTTATTTAATGGAAAACTTTAGAAAAATGGATGCTATCCCGTCCTGCCACTCAAGCATATTGAGTAGCTCAGCAGAAAATGTTGTGTATAAGCTTCAATTAATTTCTATTTTCAAATCCTGAGAGATACCAGAGAAAAAAAGTCTGACACATGTAGTTCATAGTACACACAAGTTCCAAGGACATTTGAGGGAATACAGTTATTATGGTGATGAAAACACATTTATATAATCAACTTTGACATTCTAAATGAGTACATGTTAAACAATTATTTTATGGGCTTTTTCATTGGAAAAATTAAGAAAGATTTTTGGATGCTGTTTTTGTTTTAGTTTTTTGGGTTTTTTGTTTNTTTTTTTTTTTTTTTAATATTAGGGAGCACACCAAGCCAAAATGTCTGATCTCTAAGGCTACATTTTACTGGAACACAGTATAATACATTAGAGTAGGGAAACTGTTTAAGTAAGGAAACCCCAGATAAACTGTGTGAGCAGAACAGAACTAGTTAAAATCAATTTTAATACTGGGAACCGTATCCTTGCAGGTAAACTTTTCCCTGAAACTCGATCTCAGTCCAGCCAAATTTAGAGGTTTCATTGATCATTAAAACTTCAGTCCCCTCCCAATAAAAAAAGTATAATTTTGGTTTCTAAAATAGAAAACTTCTCATGTGCTAGCTGATTTTTCTTATGACATATTCTATTATCTGAAAAGGGGAAAATAGTTTCAATGAAGGGGAAGAATATCTTCATAACAAAAGCTAATCCAGGGGCAATCTAAAATGCACTAAAACTCTGCTCAGCTTTTCCTTCTCTCTGCTTCCATCCTAACTCTTAATAAGTCTCTTCTGCCTCAGAAGACTACATACATCTGTGACTTTAGAAGTTGTTTTCAGGAGTTCTGAGGTTTCAATGCTAGAAATGTCTTTGCTGAATTGTGGCAAAGGTGCATGGCACCTTAGAGGGTAAATAAAGATCTATGTAGGTTGGTCCCATTCCCTTGCACAACATTCACAAGGAGAAAAGCAAAATAATTGGAATGTGTTATGTATTTGCATGGAAACAGAGAGTTTTCAAAACAATAATGTTTTGTTACATAACAATAATGCTATGTTATGCACATAACATAAATTTCAGTATACTTATTTCCTAGCTCTGCACTCAGTGAAAGCTACAGAAACAGACATGATTCTGTAATCACAGAGAGGAACAGTCCTGTATGTTTACATGAAACATTTTAGTAGAGATCCTGACACCTCTTGGCACTTTTCACAGAGACCTGTTGTTTAACATAATGGTATACCTAAGGCTTTCTCTACTCTCCAGATTTTTACCTCAAAGTAGAGCTCATTATTAGCTAATATGTATCTAAGTGCCAATTTTATGGTATCATCCAAAGCCTTGATATTCAAATGCAGGAAAACACAAGCCTGACCATCAAATATAGAGAATTTTGTTTGTTTGTTTGTTTGTTTTTCTCTTTAGAAACAAGATTGGCAAGAGTAAAAGTTTGCAGATTTTGGACCACAAACTCTCTGAATATTTAAGATCAAGTAAGTTACAAAATACTTTACTCATCAAGTAGCAACTTGCTTCTTTCAGGTTTATTAGAATTCATGTTTCTAATAAAGTGAGTTTTAGCATAGCTGGAACAAATACTTTCATCCAGCTCTGCTCATTGTACGGAAAAAGTATATTTTCCCAAAAACAGTGGAGCACTGTATTGTTTTTTATGCATCTGGCATTAAAAATTACCATTGTCTGGTACATACAAAGTGCTAAAATTCTATAATGTCGGTTTTATTTCTATATCAGCCATGAGCCATCTAAATGTGCTGAGATTAGGATAATGTCTGTTACATAGCAACTGAGAATTTTTCTATGAATACGTCTAAACTTATCTGTATTCATCATAAATTTGCAGTGACAAAAACAATCAGTTTTTCAGGTGAAATTTTATCATGCAGTCACTGTGAAATGCTGTCCTGTGGTAGTTGTAAGAAAAAAACTTGAAAACAAACAACAGTCTTGGGAATTATAAACTTTGCTACAATTTTTAGTTTGTATGACTTGTGCAATTGACTGATGTGCCTTAATATGATTTCATTTTAAAAAAAAAGTATTTTGAGGAAAAGAGAGTGAAAATGAAGAAGGTAAGAATCCTCCTTAAGAGAATTCTTAAGGTAAGAATTGAAAATTCTAGGTACT
This sequence comes from Buphagus erythrorhynchus, assembly GCA_013400855.1. Taxonomy (NCBI): domain Eukaryota; kingdom Metazoa; phylum Chordata; class Aves; order Passeriformes; family Sturnidae; genus Buphagus; species Buphagus erythrorhynchus. Next base: position 32,725 of record VZTT01042124.1, on the reverse strand, counting down.
GTCCAAGGAAACTGAATATCCAGCAGAATTTTGCCCAAGGAAAGAAACAAGAACATGCCTCTGCTCGACAATGAAATAAATTTAAGAATATGACTATTCAGAAGAGTAATTCAGAAATGTCATTGTCTGTTCAATAAATGATAATCTTATCCTCAAACTATATTTTCAATATGACAAATTTCTAGGTTTATTAGTTTTAAATAGTTGAAAAATTAATAGTTGGTGTCTTGTTTCTGTATCACAGAATGAATATACTTCATCCAAAAAGCATATTCAGAATTACAGAATCACAGAGTAGCTCAAGAGCTTGAAAGATTACAACTTTTTGTGGGACAGGGATTCTAGACAAAATTATCTAGCGCCCTGTCCAATTGCACCTAGAAAACTTCCAGTGAGGGCAACTTTATCACATTTCTGGGCATATTGATCCAGTGAACAACTGTAAAAATGTCCTTCTTCTGTTGAGATAAAACATCTTGATCAACTTGTACCTGTTGCCCCTTGCTTTCTCCATGTGACTCCTTGTGAAGAAAGAGCCTCTGACCTTTCTGTACTCACCTTTAAAGTCGTGGGCTTTGATGAGGTTCCTCCCAACCATCTCTTCTCCAGGGAGAACAGAGCTGTAAATGTGCACACATTAGATCCAAGAAGGATACCAGATAAAGTACTGCTCATGAAGGAGCTGGGACCAAGGGTCTAGCCTTCATTAAAAGTTTGCTTAATTGCTTTCACAGTTCTGATAGACAAAAATATGTGACATATAAAGAAGTCTCTTCACTCGATTTTTCTAGACAGTATTTTACTGGTGTTAAAGTTTTAAGAAATTAAAGCATAGAAGTCTGATGTCTCCGTTACTTTGAACGGGGTCCTTGAAAAGAGATCAAAGAGTAAAGAAATGCACTGGAAAATACAGATGGTCATGGACCTCCTGACAGGTCATGGGTCAGCCCCTGGAGGGGGCTTGCTCACAAGCCTCTCAGTGGGGTGAAGAGCAGTATGGGAACTGCATTGATCTTACAGCAATTAGATGGAATGCATATAAACAGAGAGATGTATTTTGTAGCATAGAGGAGAAGGGTCTGTGGAATTAAAAAAATACAGCACTAAGGATTCCATAAGAACTGTCACACTGTGATTAGATAGCAAGGTGAATGATAACTTAGTTATGGAGGTTTCAAGCTCCAGTTCTTAAAAAGCAGTGATTACATGTGATTTTTATCTTATTTGGGTTTTTATTCTGTTTTCATTTGCGTTTGTTCAGTTTGGCCCAGTTTTGTTTTGTTTTAGTAAGGTGTTCTTCTAATTTTCTTGGTTTTAAGCAAAAAAACCCAAATGTTTACTGTGGTGTCCTATTACAGGCCTAAATATTAATTAAAGAAATATAAAGATGCATCATGCCTTTTTAAAAACCCCAAAACTTAGTTCTTAGTTGAGAAGTACTCCCCAGTTCCCCAATATTTCAATTAAGATTTCTTGAATTTCAAATTTTTGATATTTGAAAATTCTCCACTGAACTGAGAAAATGTTTAATATTTTATTCCAGGCAAGGATCTTACAAGGTATTTTCTTAAGCCATTAACTACATTTGGCTGATTTGCCATTGGGTCTCATAGATATGGAGGAGAGTAAGAAACTTTCACATACATCGTAATTAGGAATGTTTCTGAATTTTAATCTATTTTTTTAAACAAAATATATTTGCATTAAACAAATGGATGATTAATATTGGATGTCATCTGAATATCAAATTAAGCATAAGGAAATTGGAGAAATACATTTTACTTATGGTAGAGATGTCTTTAGACTTTGAAAAATACACTTTGTGAGGTGACTATCTAAGAATAATTACTTTTCATAGCTCTTGCCCCTTAAAGCAAATAAATAATCAGACTGTGCTTATTATTATAGACCATACAGTATCACCATGAACTGATTCATTATTTTTTATTATTATTTATAAAGAGCTGGAAATAGCACCTACATATTGCCTTATTTGATTTTGACAACTACAGGAAAAAAACAACAACAACAAAAAAAACAAAACAAAAGGAAACAAAGAACCTTCCCCAAACACCAATGACTGCACCAATCTACTTTCATCTACATGTCCTGAATCAACCAGGGAGAAAAAGGACACATAGGAAAATACATATGGTCTTCCCATGGGCAAAAATTTCATCATGTGCCTCTCCCCTGAAAGGTCAGAAAATAATGAAATCTGCACAGTCCCTTAAAGTTGGCTCAGGTTCAGAGTCAAGGCAAAGCAGTGCCCCAGCAAACACTAAAATGGTTTGAACTCATAATAGTTCCTTGATTATAAATGTGACAGTATTGTGCAAAATGGGAAATCCTTTTTTGTCATCATGGAGAGTTTTATGCTGATGCTACAGTTCTGCTTCTAGAGTTTGAGCTGGCCAACTTTTTAAAAAGAGCTTTTACGTCTCTACCAATCCTTTTCCTCTTCGGAGTGACCTGGGCAATGCCTGTCAGGCCAGCCCAGCAGCTGCTGCTGTGTTTGGTGCAGTTGTGCAGGATGCTGGGCAGCTGCTGGCAGCGTGGGCAGCTGGAGCCCTTGTGCCAAAGTCCTGCACAGGATGGTCTCAAGTGATACCACAGAAGATGGGAAGGGCTTTAGAGACATTGAGTCCTAGTTTATGTGTTTGTGAAATAGCTTTTATTCTAAACATAACTTCAGGATTTTCTTTTCTTTACCTTTCTTTACTTTCTCTTTCAGTTCCCTCCCATGTCTTTTATTATCTTTTTAGGACGTTTCTTCCCCAACAATGCACTTTTTCCAGCCTATTGAGGTCATAATTTCTAACTTGTTTTCATTTGTTTTCTGCTTTAGGACATAGCAATTATGTGCACTGTGTTCAGATATAAAATAAAGGGTATATACACTCTTAAAGGCTGGCAGAGCATTTAATTAAAAAACATGAAATCAGCATGAAGCATTTCATTTAGGGAAACCCCACAGATACTCCTCTTGCTCCCTGATATAATTTTGGTGTGACAGGAAGCAGAGATATCCTGTTAACTGAATTGTTCTGTAGTGCTGGTCTCTGCTAATACACTAAACTGGTGCAAAAAACTCCTTCTTGCCTTAAGCAGGCAAGGTACACAGTTGTATCACAGAAAACTGCTTGTGCAATTTTGTTTTATTATAGCACTCACAATGCCTTGTCAGAAAAACCCTTTACAGTTCACAATAGAAATAATGGGATATTGTTGAGACCAACTGTAATCAAGAAATGCTACTCCACTTCTACCATTTGTCAAGCACTTATATCTGCTTTTTTGGAAGCAGTGCTTCAGAAATGTACTCTGTGCTTTGCTATTTAAACCTTTACTTTCAGGATGGACAAACCAAACTATACATTTGTGAAAGAGCATGAGTTTTACAGGTTTCAATAAGACAAATCTTGTCAGATAAAAAAGACATATGGTACATCTAGGAAGGAAATAAACTGAATTAATAAGAATGACACTTAAACAAAATGACTCAAGCACTCTGTAAATGGCTGAAAAAGGGTAAATTTTCATGATACAGACATGAAATGAAAAGACTTAGGGATTCATGACCACAACATTTAATTGTTTCAAGGCACCAATGATAAGGAAAGGGAGCGTGACTCACTGATGGTACAGGGGACTTTCAAACATAAGACAAAATGCAAAATGAAAACAAAAAGAGGAAGTAATTTCTGCAGCAAACAAACACATAGTTCAGTACAGGCTAAATATGAGTATCAATATGATTTTACTTAGACAACTTTTAAATAAATTTCTCTATACCTCTTCTACAAAAAGGTAAAATTAAGTCTAAAATAAAGCAAGAGTTCAAAGATGCTTGTTCACCATATAGAAATTTTTAAATTAATAAGTTGTCCTAATTCAAACTGGGAGCAATAATTAATATTTCAAGTAATGAGTCTGGTTTTTTTTTTTTTTGCAATCTCCAGAAAATTTTTTGCTACTTTTCACCTAAGTTCACCTATGAACAGTAAACATTATTTTCTGCCATATTTTTGTCTATGCATATTTTAATTAGCTATTTGGTTTTTAATATTTCTTTTCTATTTTATAAAAAAATACTGACTATAACATCTGAAAATTTTCCTTTGTTTTATTTGGAGAGTAACAAAGCAATTTATCTATTTGTTACCTAAGCTATGACTTCAGGTAAAAACATAGCTAACCTGCTCATTTTTCTGCTCATTCCTGTCTGTATTGTCCTCTGTACCCAGTATCATGAGGTATCGAAAATAAGTATTGAAAAATACCTAGTATTGAAAATTCTTAGATACGTTTAGCCTCACAAATTCATCCTGTTGAAGTACCTCAGATTTGTAGAAAAAGAAGCAGGGCTCAGTTAAAAAAAAAAAAAAAGAAAGGATTGGAGATTGGGCTTGGCTGAAAATTGCATCACCAGCTTGTATGCATTAGTCAGGCATGAAGAAAGGAGGGCAAAACACTGTCTGACATCTATGTTCACCATCAAATGGCTGGGAAGAGTTGCATGTTACATAGCTGGCTGGTCATTTCAGATCCTCCCCAGTAAGAGAAGAGCAGTTAAGGGTAGGATCCAAAAGACAATCTTAAGGAAAGAAACCCTAAAAGATAAGAAAAAGAAAGCACATGGTAATTAATCCATTGAATGATTAGGTGGACATGCAAGTTGTGGAAGTCTGGGTTTCAGTTATTCTGCTGATGGATTACAGATGCACTTCTTCCTGCCTTCAGAGTGCTGTAATAACCAGAACATGAGCCATTATAAAGGGAGAAATAAGATTCTGCTCTTTCCTTCCCATTAAAGCTGTTGAACTGTGCAGAAAAGAACTAAAAGTTGTGCAAGAAAGTGGTAGTAAGATACTTGGATTTAGAGGTGTTTCTGTTCAGCGTTGTTGCTCAGCCCAGGGGATGGTGTGACAATGGCTATGGACTCAGCTCTTCAAGGAGAGGAACATCTCTTTCTGGCCATGACAATATGTCAGCTGTGTGCCAGGGCTGTCAAGGCCGAGGGATTCCTATGCATGCTCAAAAGCAAAGTAGGTTCCAAGGCAACATTAATATCAGTACCTGATGCACTTAGACTCATCACATTATTTGCAATAATAGTTTTGATTTTATGCACTTAACTTCAGCTTGAGATCTGCTTTGAGAATCTGATTCCAGACCTAAGAAATTTGCCCAAAATTATATTGACAGGTTTTCCAGGGAACAGATTTAAAACTCCTAGAAGTTCTAGGAAAAAAGCTGCAAGTAAGAGAAACAGCTTTGTTTTCTTGCTCTGTATGGTAAGTTGTGCTGTGTTTACTCCTCAAAGATGAGGTATGTGGTTATATATTCATTAGGATTCTGGAATTCAAAGACTTTATTTCTGCCAAAAGCCTTCTGGCCCTTACTGAGATTTCCATAATCAACATAAGAAATGCATTCTTTTTGAAATCATTGACTATTACTATTGTTATTTCCAATATTGTTCGAAGTTCTTTATGTCTCAAAATACAGTATGGTGATACTGGGAAGCGCTAATCATTTCTGGCTTAGTAATTTAACATTGAGAATTATTATGGATTGAGACTTGTTAATCATATCCAAGCAAAATATTATCAGCCAAGAGAAAGGCTTTTTTTTCTTTTTTTCCCAGTAAAAAACTAATACTTAATCATCACTTTCAGACGGAAAAGTTCTTCTCAGATTCTTTTCTCTTTCAATCACAAAATATATTTGGCTTTAACCAGTGAGATCTTTTTGTGTCCACTCATAGGAGTACACATTCACAGCAGTGGCAAAACAAGTTTAATATGAAAGAGACATTTTGAATCATTAGCATTGCACTTGAGAGATAACATTTTCACAACAAATTGGGCAACTGACAAATGTTTGGTCTCCAGATCTCACAGTGTGACTGAAAAATCGTGATCTCAGGATACTAAGGAAAAATAATTAACATTACTTGGCTTAAAGCTGAACCATTTGTTACAAATTCTTGTTATGAAAATTCATGTTGAGGATTCACTTTTCATTCCCTATGGGTATTTTGACACTTTTTCACAAAATCTTGCTTTTTATCAGAATCATGTTAATTCTTTGCATTGAAAATCCTTCAAAATACAGGCATCACCTGAAAGAATTGTTACCTTTCTATTTTGCAGTTGGGGAAAAAGACAAAAGTTGTGTTTTTTTTAAGTTTTAACAAAACAACTTTAAAGAGTACTCAGAAATAGAAAATTTATCATGATATTTTAAATTTTTTCCCTAAATTGCAATGCTGCTGTTATTGCAAAAACAGCAAGGTATTGATGTTGGCAAATTAGAAAAAAAAACACTTTTTGTCTGTTTCTTTTGCCATCTCTTTTTCCATTAATGATGACTATTAAAAGTCTGCTGGTTATTTTTTCTCAATGTTTGCATAATAATTTGGTCATAGATGGTGCAAGGTATGGGAATCCACAGGTCCAAGCATCAGAAAATCTCTACAGATATTTGTATCTTACACTATGCATGAAAATTCTGTTCAACTCTTTTTAATCTTATTCTTTGATACTTGGTGAACTACTTCCTTACTTGGCCAAAATTTGGTGTTGAAACAGATGCCTGTCTATTTTATATTTGCTGTTAACTTCTGGCTGACTTGGGAATGGAAGTAGATACAAATTCCATCACTGTAAACTGATTTATAATACTTTGTGTCGTAAAATATCTGCAAACAAGCTGGAACATGAGTATTTAGGACAAAATAAAGCTGAAACAATCTTGATTTTAGAGTGTTCACTGATGAAAAATCTAACACAGATTTGACGAGATGTTCCAAGGATTAATGTTCCTAAAAATGTGTCTTTATCTGAAGTGTGATTTGTTCTAATTTTAGCTTTCATTTTTCTTATATCACTCTGCCAGCTAGATTTGAGAAGTATGCTATTACAGAGATACTCAAAGTCCAATCAAAACTTTCTTTGATAAATTAGTAAGAATGAAGTCCCTTGGATATTTTCTAGAGAAAAGTTTCCCAAAATTTCAATTATTCTTGTGGACTTCTGAGCAGTATTGCACTTGAGCTGTGGATGTTTGCAGGCTTATAACAGTCGCACCATTGCCAAAGGTGAGGAAAGCACATTGTCTCCCTGCTTTTGCTTCTCTTTTTCTTTGAATTGCTGAAACACAGAAAAATAAATACCTTGGGTGAGAGAATGTGATTCTCACGTGTGCTTTTAGGGATAAAAAGTCTTTTATGGGATTTTTAATGTTCAGGCTTCCTTGCTCTGCATTTCAGAGTTGTATTTTATAGAAAAAGCAGCTACCCAAAGCTGAAAGTGTACACTTTATTTTAACTATTATTGTCTTCACTCTAAATCTAAAATAGAATTTTAGGTGCTTTAAAGACATGTGCATCAGTAATCTTGTTTTTTTAACTATTAAAAATTTTAAAAGTCCATGCTTTGTTCCCTGTTCTTCTTCTGTCAAAAGCTAGACTTAAAAAAAATCACTACAAAAATACCCAGAAAATTTTAAGTTATTTTGTCACAGCATTCATATTAAATATTTAGCTTCTATATACTGAACTGGTCACAAAATCTATCTTTCCTTTTAATTCTGCCAATTATTACTTGGTTTTTGTTGTTTGTTTTCTATTTTGTTTCTTTTTTCCTGGACATCCTCTCTTCCTCATCTTACTTCTTCAGCTTCAAATCCTATTTATTTTTATTACCATCAAAATATTTATTTTGATTACCATCAGCCACTTTTTCTCTTCCCATTTGTATTATCTACAGAGGTGTCATAAAAAATCACTACAAAGCATGACCAAAAATCTTCCATGCTAACAGTTTTTGGTTAATGTTACAGAATAGTTCTCTGATTTTTTGTTTGCCTTCTAGGTAATTTTGAGTATATCATCAGTGAAAAGTCCCCCAGTTTCTTCCTTCTCTAATCCAAATCTATCTTCTGCAGTTAGACTGGGAAAAACAATTAAAACTGCTTTAAGCACTATGATAGTCCCTGAAAATTATGAAAACATGTTCAAGTAAGTATGTGCTTTAGAGCTATGGAATGTCCCAATTTAGTCTGGTGTTCCTCCAGCAGTAGTTAACTAATGTGAGATGACTACATGGTACTCTAAAGGGGCATCCTGTTCCACAAATATGCCAGAAATTGTTCATGGCAAGTCACCACAGGAGGGAAAGTTCCTTCCTAGGTGTGCTCCTCTGTCAGGAACAGAAGCCCTATGCTCATGCCTGGGCTCAAACTAAGGAATATTGCTTACACTTTCAAAACCCCAGTAACAAGTGGTGTCCCTCATGGGCCCATACTGGGACCAAAGCTACTTAATAACTTCATCAATGACATAGTGGGACTGTGGTGTCAGGAAAAGGGACAATGTTTTTAAACTGGAAGAAAGTAGATTTAGATTATGGAAGGGAGAAAAATCTCATGATAAGGGTGGTGAGGCATGGGAATATATTGCCCAGAGCCGTTGTGGCTACACCATATCTGGGGATGTCAAGTCCAGGTTGGATGGGGCTTTGAGCATCCTGGTCTAGTGGAAGGGGAGGTTCAGTAGATGATGCTTAAAACTCCCTTACAACTAAAGCCTTTCCATGATTGTATGATCCTATGAAAACTCCACGTGCATTCAGGGCCTGTACCCAGCCCAACCACTGTGACAGTAATTGAAACAACTATTTCATTCTTTTACTCCTCCAGACTTCTGTATATGCTTGTGCTAAACTCCAATGCATTTTCTTGATGTCTTTCTGACTTTAAATAGGCATAAAGAAGAAAGTGCCAGGAAGTTACATTCAGTCAAGTGTTACCTTGGTACATCTTTAAAGCACATTGTTGAGAAATCTTGCCCTCTTTTTCAGGCTGTAGACCATGAGATAGGTGAGACTCTGAAAGTCAAATTTTCCAGGGCAATTTACATTTCTTTAAGCACAATGATAATCTCTGAAATGATAAATACCCTGTACATTAAGATTACTAAAGTTCTATTTTTTATTGCATCTAAATCTCTTCAGAAACAGGGAAAGGATAATAATGAAGTTTTCTGATAGAAAAAGGGAAGCAAGATAACCAATTTCATGTTGAATACCTAGATTTTTGGATTAAAAAAATGCCTCTCCTTAAATATTGACATGATCATTCGCAAGATTTAGAGATTACTTCTATCCTGGTTGCACTGTCAGCAGTTTAAACTTTGTGTAGCAGAAGGTTTTACTCTGGTGTACATGTCCTTTACAAACTGAACTTCCTCTCTGACCCATTTTGCAGTCTCAAAACAAACAGCTTGGAGTGGCAAAAGATCTCTCACACAGGTCCGCAGTGATCTTGAAGCCCATTTTAAGATTGCAAATCTTTAATATGATCTTCAGGTAAATCATGAAGACAGAATAAGCCCTTGCAATATCAGAGAGAAGATCAGACATGATTCACACAATCTATGCTATGCCATGCACAATATATTTTTGTTTATATGCAGCCATCAGAACATCTGGTTTGACTGTGTCTTGACTGCAAGCTGTTTCTTGACTTTTGCATCAGAAAACCCATTTCTTTCCATTCGTTCAAAATACAAGTCAGATCACCACGTCAGCGTCCCTTCTCATACCAGCAAAAGTTAGGCTGTTTGATCTCAATCCTTGGCTCGGATTTGCTGAGCTGCAAAAACAGTTCAGGTATCAACATGACATAAATGAACTGTTCTGCCCCAAATAGGCACTAAAATGCTGAATATAAATAAGGACAATTAGTTTATTTTTCTTTGATTATTACAGATTATTGAAATCCTATATATATACACATATACATACACACATATATATATAGAGAGAGACACCTAATAGGTAGGAACTATTCAAATGCCAAGAAAAATAATAATGACATGGCTATAATGAATTCTGAAGGGAAAAGGAGAATGACAGTTTCTTAAAAAAAGATAATAATGCTTAAATAGAGGTTTTCATTTTATAATAATCTGAAACAGAGTTCACCCGGAGGCATTCCATAAATTGGCACTAGATCATGAGAAAAGCAAAGAGTTAGCTCTCCCAGAACCCACTAAGGAAACAAGAGCTGCTATTAAATACCTTAAAGCTCAAAGAAGGCTCCTGGGCTTGACAGTCCTCTGCCTGTTTTGCATTTTCTATAAGGATATGTTTTCTCTAAACTCCTTAGGTTTTTAGTATAAAACCCCACTTGGCTTGTTCATTGAACTGTTAATTACTTCTGTGAGAAAAACAGCTAGAATACATTTAGCAGACTGAAAAAAATGAAGAAAAGAAAAAGAAACACCATTTTTTCTATAGAAGATATATGGTGTGATTTTTGCAGTGATGTTGGATGCTGTAATACAGAGTATTCTATATATAGATCAATTTATTTGATATAAAATTATACGACTATAGCTGCAATGACAAGGGAAAGTTAAGCTAGAAAAGGCCTTTGGCTATGTTTTAAAGGTAAACTCACCATATTTTTAAATGTTTTGACTAGAAGCAAAATTTCACTGACCCCGTTTCTGTATAATTTCAGTAAAACAACAGGTAATGGATGGGATTTATCTTCATGGGATACTTACCAAGTTATTCTCTCCATATTTTCTATTTACTTGGGAGTCACTGGATCTGGCAATTAGTTACAGGATGATTGATTTACTCAGATCAGATTTCTGGTCTTTTTCTTCTGCTGGCTATATTCAAGTGACACCTTGCTGCTTTAATGAACCAGTGTAGTAAGTGGGTAAGTTCATCCAACACTGTGTCTGTGTGCCAATCCAGCTGTGGCTACTACAAAAGATCCCAGACAGATGCCAGTTACAAATGAAGAACATTAACACAAAAGTGAAAATAAACAGGGGAGGGGAGCTGTCAGGACCATGGAAGGAGAAGATACAAGAGAGCAACATCTTGAACCATTCCAGGGTGAATCAGTTTCTTATCAGTGTTTATCTAGAATTTTGAGTAACCCACCAAAAGATGGTGAATTTTCTCACATGCTTCAGGCTATGCAGTTGATAAAAGAAGTTTCTCCAAAACTTTTT
>VZTT01042123.1:12064-22999 GCA_013400855.1 Buphagus erythrorhynchus | reverse complement strand
AACATGCCAATCTCAGCTATTTTCACTCTGTGGGTATCTGGGATCAAGTCACGACGAAGATTTTCTTTGACTGCTGAGCAGACAGAGCCCTTTCAGTCTTTTGCAGGGTTGAGCACAGGCAGAGCAGAAGCTGTGCTTGCCACTGCCTTGAGCATCTCCTAGTGCGTGGGATTTTATTTAAAGTCCCAGCCTCTGGACTTGCACCATTATAAGAACATTTTTTTTCTTTTTTTTTCAGAAACCTGAAAATGCAACCTAAAAGACGAACAAAAATAATAATAATTTGGGGATTTTTTTTAAAAAAAAGGCATCAGGAGTTGTGTGCTGTTTTTTGTATATTATGAGCAGAAGAGGTGGTAGATGCTGGCTTGGTGACTAATTTGCAAAGATGCAGACTTGTTGAGGAGACACCATGGGGCTCAGGGGTGTCTCCTTCCATCCTGTGTGGTTCCTGCAGGCAAGGCAAACACTGACCTGAAATCCCCACAGCTCTTCTATCTGCACAGTACCAGCCTAGGTTTAGTTAATGTGGGTGGCCTCTATGGCCTTGACAGCTCTGAATTTTGGGCCTTCATCATCTGCAGATTCTTCTGTGTTGCTGGGCAGGCTGAAAGGCACAAGTGGCCTCACCATCAGTGTTGTGCACATGGAGAGAGATGGAGTTTATTTTCTGGCTTCCTTCGAGGGTCAGAGGTCCACTGCACTGTGTCAGCCTCTCTCAGCTGAATAAATGTGCCTCAGCAATCCCATGGATTGGGCTTTCTTTGTCTTCCACTGTGTTTGTCACCCTTCCCATGTCTCCTGGCACTCCTGGTATAAACCAGGAATGTTTCACACTGAAACAGCAAGATGTCTTGTCTAAAAATATTGAAATTATGTGTTTCCTCAAAATTCATTCCTCTCTTTATACTTCTTCACAGGAAAGAAATTTGTGAAGCTGGATCCAGAGCAATAGTAGCTTTGGTGGTTGAACCAAGCTGGTTTTCTGCTGATTTAAAGCAAGTCCTCCTAATTGCAGCCTGCCCCTCTTAAATTTCTCCACAGCCCTTGCAGTGAAGATCTACTTTGTTCACCATTTCCAAACTTCAAGATTTGGGTACCATTATCTGTCATTTCTGCTTCCAAAAGGACTCTGGAGACTGGGAGCTTGGGAGCATTCTCCAATCCTTATGGATTTTGTCACACGTTATCCCTTCCACAGAAGAATCAAGGTGGTGGTCAGGCCCTGAGATGCTTGACTATTTACTGAAGAAATAAAAAGCTGCAGCAAATAAGGTTTGTTGAAAAAAAAAAGAGGGAAGGATGTGTGTGTCTATATGTTCCACACATAGAGGTTCATGTTTCCTATGAGATGAAGGAAAGCCCATTTGTAGCATACATCTGTGGTTATTGTATTTGCTTCAAACTTATCACATGAGGCCTAAATGAGTGTGCCAATAAAATATTCCATGGTGGGCATGTAAGACGGCAGTGACTTGTGCTTTATGAAATGATCCAAGGAACAGAGAGGAGATGGGTTGTGTCCATCTGGCACACCTTGATGAGCCATGGAGGGGCTGCTTTGCCCTCATTTTCAGAGAGGAATGCTTGAAGATGCCCAAGCTCTGCTCCTGTCCTGGTACCCAGGTGCTAAGGAGCAGGAGAGACACTGGCAGGGGCTCAGCTCCTTGGAAAATTATCTTGCTTATTTATGTGATGGCAAGGGAGAAGTTTGTGTTTAGAGGCCAGTGAATTAATGGATTAGAACACAAAGAATCAAACTTGCATTCGTTATTTTCTGTGAAACAAACACAGTCTTGACTTTCATTTACCGCAGAAGCGTTTATCCTAGCAGAGATCAGAGCTCCAGCCAGTGAAACCCTGTAAGAAAGAGGCAAGAGACAGACAGACAGAGTAAGGCAAGCAGAAGCAGTGCCTGGTATTTGAGCTCATTTAAAAGAGCCGAGGAACAGAGCTGGGACCTTGGGATACCCCAGGCCATGGAACCGCCCTCCTTCCTCCCGCAGCAATGCTCTTAACATTGACCAAGACACGATCGTTCATGTGTTGCCCCTGGAGTCAGCGGCTGAAAAGCACTTTATGAGGCAGCAGGAACACAATGGGCTATTATTTTTAGGCTAGAGCCATTCACACATTTTCTCTGCAAAAACGGGTACCCTCCCTCTTTGTTGTGTTTAGTTGTTTGTGCTCGCCTAATATTCTCTGCCCACCCAGCATCTAACAAAATGAGATGCTGGTCTTGTCTGTGGAGGTTAAATAGTGCAAATTACCATCATCTGGAAACCCTTTTGGTCTGAACCTGGGCGCTGCGCTTCTGCTGTAGCTCCGTGTCCAAAGCAGTGCAGCTAATGACCTGAGGCTGCAGGGAAGTTTGGACACAGACTGCAGCTCCTTCTCCCAGAAATGCTCTCCTCAATGGATTAGAAGAAGCTTCCCTGGCAAACTGGGAAGGAGTCCAAGATGGGGAGCTGGTGTGATAGGAACTGACAGGGCTGGAAATTTGATTTCTGACTCTTTGTGCGTGTATTTCTTGTGAAAGAAGAGGGAGAGGGAGCCAGGGGTACTTTGAATCCTGCAATCATTAAAACCAATTCCACTTTTCCTGCCCCTGCCCACCTCCTGATATGTGTGTGAAACAATCTTTACAGCTACACAGCCATCAGATGGTATCGACCCTGCGGTGGAAATTGCTATTGACTGCTGCTGGTGCTGCTCTCTGCACTTCCGTGGCTTTTAAAGCGACACTCTTCAGGTGATTTCACCTTGCACTTGATACAGCCCGAGAAGCACTGCCTGAAACGGGATGGGAAGAGCCTGTGAGGGATTTGTGTGCGCAGCAAACACCGTCAGCACCCCCTGGCCACAGGAAGGGTGTTTGAGCAAGTGGGAAGAGATGCTCCTGCAGGAGCACTTGTCTAATGGGAAGGTTCAGAAATTTTTTTTTTTCCTTTAGTCCATCATGTAAGGATTCCTGTGTTCCACTACAGTTTTTTTCTGCTGCAATGCTAACAAAAAGCCACGACCATTCTTCTACCCCTGTGGGGAGGATCCATCCAGCTCTACATCAGCTGAGGACGAGATATATTGACTTCTTGTTTTAAGGGGCACCTCTGATTCCATATTACAAATTCTCTCTCATCCGCTCTGGGTTCCAACGAAAAAAAAAAGGTGGAAATAACAATATTTGCCTTTGGTGCAAGTGTTTTGTGCAGCTTAAAGAGCTCCTCTCTCTCACAGAGCTCTGCCTTTGCTCCCTGACTGCAACCACACGGCACTGCCCGGGAGCAGCAGCTGGCCAGATGTGTCAAGTGCCTGTGTGCAAGGAGTTCCCTTTCTTGTTGTCTGGAACAGTGGCTGCCTAAAGCTTCCGAGCCAGACCCTTAGCTTGAATGCAAATAACCACTGCTATTAGCTCTGAGCACTCCCTGACAGCCTTGATTTCAGGTCACAAGACTGGCAGGCTGCTGAGGTGTCAGGAGACGTGCCTGGCATTTCCCCACTCTCCAGCCCAAGCCCTAGGAGCTGCTCTCACTGCTTTACACCGAGCCTTGATGTTCATGTGGGGAGTGTGACTCTTCTCAGCCTGGCTCAGTCTCAGCTGAACAGGAGGAAGAGGTGGGAATAGAAAGGGCTGGACGTTGAGAGCGTTTCTTGGTGGGATATTTGTATTCCCAGCCCCAAGCACTGAGCAGGCTGGGAAGGGAGATGGGATTAACTGGAATGCAGCAGAGCTGGGCAGAGCTCAGGGATTTGCCATAGAGGCAGTAAAAGGCCTGGCCTAGGAGGAGTTTAACATGCCAAACACTGCCCTGCATGCCAGGGGAAAAAGTACAGGACACTTGGGGTGAGCACATGGCCCTTTGCTGCTTTTGCATCTGCTGCTCACCCCTGGGATGGCCACAGGTCAGGCATGTCAGATGTGAGAGGGACTGATGACCTTTGTCTCTCTCGTGGCAGGTTGCATCTCCCAGCACCCTGCTCCCATTTTTCTCCTCCCACCCCATTCCTATCCAGCTCCTGGAAGCCTGGTACTGCCTTTTCAGTGGGGACCTGGGATGACTCTTCTCCTCCCTGCTCCTCCTTGGACTCTGTCACTGTCTTTCTCTCTGTCCTGATTCTTGTATTGCTTCAGATCCAGACTATCCAACCAGGGGAAGAATGCTTAGCTGGGAGAAAGGGCTGGACAGCCTGGAACACAGGAGTTCTTTCAGCTCTTTTATTTGAGGCCAGGGCAATGTGATCCAAGTGGGATCTTCCCAGTCTGGACCTTGAAATCCACGTCTTCTGAGTAAAATTGGGACTTCTAAAAAATTAGAAAGCCAGGTCTTTACTGTGAGTTAAACTGGTGCTGCTTCAAATGGGATTTATTAATTTGCATGTTTGAGGACTTTCCCCAGTATGAGACTGGGGGAAAAGCAGCATGTTACAGTTGCCAGTAGCTTTTTGATTGTTATGTGTCCTTTTGTCTTCCTCGTTGCCAGAATCACAATTCCACCATTGTTTTTCCAGCCCTCTGTCCCCATCCCTTGGACACCTTGACTTTTGTGCTTGCTAAATGGGGGCTGGGAGCTAAATAGGCCAGTGTGGGAGGCTGAAGGCTCGTTCCAGAGCAGTGTCCAACAGCTCCACCTCCTTTGGTCCAACAAGACCTCCTTCCAAAGCCACAATCCCAGTGAACTTGCCTTTCCATCCTCAGTTCTGTGGCTTTCCCTGCCCAGCAGGTGCTGAGCTGATGGGGCTGCTGTGCCACTCCTGGAATGTGAGTGTAGGTGGCTTTGGGCTCACTGCAAGATGTGAACAGTGTTTGCTCTGCAGGCTTTGCTCTGCTTCAGAGGCGGTGACAACCTGTCCCCTTCTGGCTTCCCCTCTGGAGAACAGTGCCAGGAAGGGCAAGCTGCTCCCCCAGCCCAGCTTCCAGCTCCACATGTCCCACAGTCACCAGGTGCTGCTGGAGTGTACATGTGTCCTTATCAAACAAGCAGCCTTTGAGAGTTTCTCTTTCTTCCGGGCTTAACCTGCCTAAGTCTTTTTGGGGTGAGATACGATATGTGACTTGACAGCAATTCGAGGTGAGATTTTTTCCTCCTGGGAAAGCATGGCAAGAAATTAAGCTTTGCAGGTTTTCTGCCCAGTCGACCAAGCAAAGAAAAGTCCTTGGTGAACTTGGGTTGGGTCTGGGGATGGGAGAGCTACTGCTGTGATTTGTGGTTAGTCTCTCTGCAGCACTGCCTCCATAGTCACAAGTGAGAGGCAAGTGGTTTTGACACCTCTTTATGATCTGGGAGCCACAGAGAAGTAGTGGTGACTTGTGTTCTGGAAAGACAAGGTCATTGGCAAGGGTGATGGAAGCAGCTTTGGTTCGTCTGGCCATGCTAGTATCCAAATATTTTCGATTCATGGCAATTAAAGTGAACATCCTAGTTTTCGGTTGCTGGGTATTCGAAAGTGGGCTCTTCCCAAGGTGGTGTGCAGCACAGGGACATTACAGGGAAAGCTGTTGATAAAAGCAATAGTGAAAATGGATGTGCAGTTTGAAGCCTATCTGTCCTACAACCTTCAGGGCCTGCCAGGGGACGTGTTTCCTGGGCTGTGAAAAACCAATATGGGACACAATCATATATCAGTGATTGTATCGATCACTGTCTCAGACCCTTCCAGTCCAAGGACACCAGCACCTTTTGGAAAGGAGGTGTTGCTCCTGCTTTGGGAGTCTGGGGAGGGCGTGGACTGCATGGCAGTGCTGGTGTGTGAGGGGACTGACTCTCCTTTAGGGAATGCTGGGTCCATACTCAAACCAATTAGTAGAATTGAGCTGAGCAAAGTACAGAAGGGACCTGACTAATAATAAGCAAAACACTCAAATATGGGAAGTCGGGGAAGAAGCCAAATGAAAATGAAATGAAAGGCTAAGGTCCAACTACAGCAGTTGTGCAAAAAGGATGGGACAGCTGATAATAGGAAAGCCTGCAGGAACAATGGGTCAAACCCCCCAGGAGAGAGACTGAAGGAATCTGTGAACAAGCCAAGCAGGGGCAGGGGGGGTTTTATGGAAAAGCATTTCAGCAAATTGGAGCTGTTGGCTTGCTTACCACCATGGAGACCTCTGTCTCTGACTGTGCTCTCACTGCTCAGTGCTTTGTGGTGATGGCCAGCCTGGCAGGAGCATGGGATAGTGGGGCCCTGACTCAGGGAGCAGCAAGGGGCTCCTTGGCAGACCTTTGCCTGGGAGGGAGGACACTTCTCACCAGCTGTAGTGCTGCAGAGGGGCCAGCAGTGTTGGTTCTATCCCTCAGCTCAGGGCTGGTGACAACTGCCTTTGGGGACAGCCTTGGACCCCCCTTTTAGGAAGGTGATACCAGAAACCTGTGGCTGAGCCTCTCCAATGGCAGCCTTTCTTAATCTGGGAAACCCATGGAAAACTCAGGAGAGGAAAACCAACTTCTCCATAAAGAACATATGAACTCCATAAAGACCATTTGAAGGGAGATGGTGTGGTGGAAAATATTCCAAAAACCATGAGTCTGCATCTGAGATGCAAAGAGAGTAATTCTGGTTAGCTCTAGTTCACGTGAGGCAGCAAGGAATTCCTTCACAGACACTGTGACCAAGGCAGGTATTCCATGAGACCTAGCAGTGAGAACCTTGGCTCTTGCTGGTGGTTCCCAGAGGTAAGACCCTTCTTTCTCTTGGCTCTCCATGTCCCTGTCTGTACAAGAAGGCTGGGGATAAACCTTCTCAGTAAATCACCTGAAAATGGGCTTTCCAAAAAAAAGAGAGCCCATCCTGATGGTGGTGAAGAGGTCTCCAGGTCTCATTAGGAGGTCTGACTTGTGAGAGCTCATGGAGAAGCTGTGGAATACAGTCATGTGTTCATACTTTTAATGCAGCTCTTTCTCTTTTTTTAAGCACTGCACAAATGTGATACTCTCAAGATAAAAGTGAATTTAACAGCTATTTATATCCTTTGAGGAACATCAGTACTGGTTGAAAGAGGGTAAAAGACCTTTTTTGTTGAGTCTGGAATGGACCTGCTTTTATTGGAGGACTCTATGACTGCTTTTGTTGCTATTTCCACTGATAGCTTTTACCTGACTTGTTTTCAAAATCCTTGTTGGATTTTTTTTTTTCTGTCTTGAAAAACTGCATTTCCTTGCTGAAATTCAAGTTTAGGGTCTGGAAAAATGTCCAAAATGATTTTGCAGATGGCTTGCTGTGATATAGAAGTCCCAGAAATAGGACATTCTGTAGGGGAAGTCACCTGTTTATTTCCAGGAGGGTAGACAATTTATTTTAAACAATGCCATTTTCTTTTCAATTATAGACGTTTTTGTGGTAAAAAATTGCAGCAGTCTCTAAGAAAGAGCACGTGACCACAATTAAAGGATGTGCTGTGCTGTATCAGAAGGTAGCATTTAAACCAGGGAAAGTCTGAATATTGGCTATAACTCATTGTAATTATACCATCTATTTCAAACATGTAAATATGTTTGGTGGCACTTACATGTTTATGTCAGCTATTGGGAAAAGACATTTTTCTTTTTGGTAAACTTCTGGTGGTAGGAATTTTGTATATACGTAACAAACAATATATACACCACAAATTTTTGCGTGACTAGAATTTGTTCCCCTCTCTTGTAGTTGTAGGATTTTGCCTGCGGTCAGGTAATTTATGATCATCTAATGAATAGGTAATATTAATAAGCAATGTATTAATTAAGACATGTATTTCTTAAGAGAACAGACCATGGCAGAGTTGGTGTGATGCAGCAGTTGAAGGTGAGGCTGGGAATGGAATGAGTGGGAATATATTTCTGGCTCTTCCCATCTTTACTGGGATCAGTGGTTTTTAGTTCATTTTGAAAGGGCTTTGAGATCCTCATGTTGAGATCCCTCCAGAACACCTAAAGTCTAACACACAAACCCTGCAAAACCCTGAAAGCTGATTTAACCTGGCACCTGGATTGAAGCTGTGTCTCTGCTCAAATTGATGAGAAAACTCCCTTTGCTTCTGGAGACTGGGATCCTTCACCAGGGGAAATCATTCTGAGCCTATTTCCCGTCCCTTTGACATTTTCTGTCTTATCAAAAGCCAAAGGAGTAAGGAAGAAGGTTAATGACTAAATTGACAAAGAAGCAATCAGTTCAAAGCAACAAGACATTTCCAGGAAAATTTTAGAATTTCCTCTGGAAACCAATTAGGAATGTAAACACTGCCACACTTCAATATAAAGGAGACCATCTATATGGTGCTCATTGTGTTACATGGATTGTGGCTGCCTGGGAAATAGAAATTGGATTTTCCATGGAAAATTTTCTTTTAGGGGAAAATTGCAGAAGAGGGAGGAGAATTAATTTGGTCATGGTGAATGAAGAAGGGTGTGGCCAAAGTGGTGTCTTAGGTAGAGCCCCGCTGACGGTGTGAGGTATGATCTGTGCACTGTCTGGCTCTGGGAGGTCAGGTTTGGGGCAGCAAAGCAAAAAGGAAATGTTTAAGGAGTCCCAGGCCAGGAAACTGCTTCTCATGCCGGTGGCTTTGTGAGTGTTGAGCGATAGTGACAGTGGGACGCTTCCCTCGCGCTCCGAGAACAAGAGAGTGTGTTTGGCCTTCATTTCCAAGGGCTCCACTTTGCCATAGTAATGGTGCATTAACAACAGCTTGATTTTCATTTAATAAATAATAGGAATTATGCTGTGACGCGGCCAAGATTTTAAACAAGAGGCTGCGATAAACATTTTCTGCAGGAATCTGTGATAAACCAAAGATAGCATTCGACGTACTCGGGGGGAGTGGGGACGCCAGACTTGGACGCTGTCCATCTGCTACGCCATTGAAACAAAACCACTTTATAATAACCACAGAGGAGAGGAAGCGAGGCAGCTTGGCACATACACTTACACTATGTGTGGTGGAAATGTTTATTCTTTATTTCAGAAAGATTTAGTGGGTGTAGAGATAATAGAGCATAGTGCTCACTTGTGTCTTGGGGAAGGAGGGGTGATGGTGTTTGGGTTTTAAGGGAGTCCAGTGTCGGCTCCCATGGGGAATATTTTCCGTAATACCTATTGCAATCTCATGCACTTGGAAGGCAGGAGGAGACAGAGGAATGAAATGTGCTTTTCAGGAGAGGTCTTGTAAAGGCCCCAGGATTAGTTATCTCTGACAGGAAGGATTTTACAGACTCCAGCAGACGGCAGAGGCAGAATCCTGGCCACTTCGGCACTGGCACGTAGATCCTCAAAGGTCCTGTGCTGGGATGCTTCCCTTGGAGCAGCTTGGAGGGTCTCCTGGCTCCTGCTTTCTCCTGCCTGATGTGCTGAGGCATCACACTGTGACTTGGAAAATAGGGAAGGATCTTCAAAACAAGAGCCAGGAGGGTCAGCAGGCCACTGCACCCCATAGTCCCCAGCGTCCCCATCATCATGGTCTCATTCCTACTGTGCACACTCAGCTCTGCTGCACTGCCTGTCCTTGGAGCCACTCAAAATCAAACCCAAAAGACCCTAGGCTGACCTGTGGGGGTAGGAGAGTCCCTGCCAGGGTTTGAGACAGCAAATGTCTAGACTTGGTATGTGAGCAAGCAAGTGAAGGGATGACTAAGTGTCTGAAAGTTTGGACCTCTGGAGAGGAGTCCCTTGGCTCTTCGTTTCTTGGATACAGTTCTGCTTCCTGTGGAGCCATGGAGATGATAATATTTATTCTCCCTTTTTTTTCCCTTTTCAGAAAAGTAAAAAGTATACAGATATGTCTTGGGTGAGAAAAGCAGAAACCTTTGAAAAATTTTGGCAAATCAAGACACATGAAGAACATGTTGAGTGAAACATTTCAGAGCGACAAAAATCAAAACATCTCACTGCGCCTTCAACCGCTTTAAAACATTTTAATGGTTCGAAAGGAAATTTCAAAATGAAAAGTCGTGTTTTGCTTAAAACACTGGAAAGTGTTTCATTAAAAACGAAGAGTGGAAGCAAAACAATTGCCTTATATATTTTTTTCTCTCCAATGAACCTGGTGGGTCTTTCCCCAACCGCTGCTGAAGTCAGGAGCTGGGACTAGACACATCTTCCAGTGTGTTACAAAGGTGCCTGGAGTTGGCATCCTTGGATCTGAGAAAGGGACAACCTGATGAAGCCATGTGCCATGCAAGAAACTCTTGAACCACCATAACTGTTTTATTTATTCATTTTCAAATGCAAATTTGCAGGCCAGCCCAGTCCCAGGGCCATGCCTGCTGACCAGCTGATGCCTACAGAGATCTTTCCAGACACAGGACAGACTCAGATGCCAGGGAATGAAGAAAGGGGCTGGGGAAGTCCTTCCTCGCTGGACTGCTGTGACATGTAGGTTGGAATGGTGGTCTTGGTGGCCTTGGGATCTCTGCTGGCTCTTACTGTGCTGTTTGGGCCGTTGAGAGGTCATCAAGTGTGGGATGTGGCACCGCTGGCCTGCGTAATGTGCTTGGGAAAGAGAAAGGAGAGAATCACAGAAGCAGTCCTAAATTGGAAGGGACCACAACGGTGGTCTGATCCAAGGTTTAGAGAGAGAAAGCACCATGAAGACACGCTGAGATTAAAGGATCTCCCTGGGGGCTACAGTGGCGGGGGAACCCTGCTCGTCCGTGGGAGATCTTGGGACAGTGTGGGGAGTCAGAACCAGCGGGATGGCAGAGGGGCAGGGGGAGGCACAGAGGCTGCCTGGGGTCACCAGGGGGCCGAGGGGATAAGGGAAGGCCGACAGGAGGGATGGCTGGCTAAGGAGTGGTAAGGAAGGAGAGGCTGAGAGGAGATGGAGAAGGCTGAAGAGAGATGGAGAAGGCTAGGGGAGGCAGAATGGCTGAGGGGAGGTGTGGGGCAGAGGGGAGCCCGAGCAGCAGCCAGCGGGCCGCGGCGCTCCCGAAGGGAGGCGGAAAGGCTGAGGCACCGCTCGGAGGGGCGGGG
>VZTT01042123.1:1275-11553 GCA_013400855.1 Buphagus erythrorhynchus | reverse complement strand
CTCTCCTCCCCCCCCCCCTTCATTTTTCTCCTCCTCCTCTTCCTCCCCGCCGCGGAGCCGGGCGCCAGCGTGAAGGATAAATAAAAAGCGAAGAGGAAGAGGCTGGGGAGGAGGAGGAGGAGGAAGAAGGGGGGGGAGGAAAGAAGAAGAAGAAAGCGAGCAAGAAAAGAAAGCGAGGAGCCAGGCGGCCAGCCCAGCCGCGCCGCTCCCGGCAGCCAGGGCAGGAGGCGGCGGCGGAGCGGGGCCGGCGGCCGGCGATGGATGACCAGCCGCGGCTGATGCACACGCACAGCGGGGTGGGGATGCCGGGGCACCCGGGCCTGTCCCAGCACATGCAGGATGGACCAGGCGGGGCGGAGGGGGAGGCAGGCAGGAAGCAGGACATCGGAGACATCTTACAGCAGATCATGACCATCACGGACCAGAGTTTGGACGAGGCGCAGGCCAGGTGAGAGCGGCGGGGAGCGGTGGGTGGGGGGCAGGTGCCGGGAAGTTTCCCCCGCGCCCCGGCCCGGCCTTTGTTGTCCGGGCGGGGGAGCGCGCCCGGCCGCGGCTCATCGGGGGACGGGGATCCTGCTGCTCCTGCTGCGGAGAAATGTGCCGAGGGAAGGAGGGAGGGAGGGGAAAAGAAAGGGGACCCCCCCTTTCTTTTAATACCCCCCCCCTTTTATTATTTCCCATCTTTCTCCCACCTCCCAACTTCGTGGCGGTTTCGAGGGGTCGCCGCGCCCGCAGCCTCCCCCTTCCTCCATCCACAAACTGGGCCTGGATTTTCCCAGCCTTTTTTGGGGTGGGGGGTTTAATTGCGGAGGGCGGTGGTGATTTGGGCTCCGCTCTGGGTTTCCTCCGAAAGAGCCACGGAGTGCTGCCCCGCTTTTAAGGCTGCTAATAATGTTCTTTCTTAGGCCCCTGTAGTGGTGTTATTTTTTCAGCGCGTTTCTGCGCTTTGAAGATGCTCATAGAAGCTTTGCCTTTTTTTTTTTTTTCTCCCCACTTCTTAATTGCAGATGTATTTTAAAAGGGAAAAATAAAGCTGTAAGAGCCGGTATCTTAATTGCCCTGAGCTTCGGGGAGTGCAAACCTAATGCGCACCTTCAAAGGCATTACCAAAAGTTCAGGAAGGGGAGGAAAAAAAAAACCGACCCTCAAATGAAGAAATTAGAACAAAAAAGTTGCCCTGAATTGCCTGGGTTACACTTGATATTTCTTCTGGGCTGCAAAGCTGCTTGGTGTGTTGTCCTTCCTCCTGATACTTATGGCCCTGAGTTGAAGCAGATTGCTAGAATACATTGTTCCTGGAAAAACGCACCGCACAGCCCCAAAACTCGCTTAAGAACTTGCAGAAGGATAAAAGTACCCCCCAAACCTCAGCTTCCATCCTCCCTGCCTCCGCAGCTTCTCCAGAGCTCCCGCTTACCAAAAAGGCTGGTTGCAGGATTGATCTTACTCATTTTCTTATGTTCTTGCAGGGGCAGAATAGCTGGGAGGAGGAGGAGGAGGAAATCATTCACTTTCTCCCCGGCCAGACCCGGGGCAGTGAGGGGCTCTTCCTTTGGAAAGTTGCAGGAATCGTGTGTGTTCCTGCCTGGATAATTTAGTGTAGTTAATCAAATCAATAAAACCAAAGCAGAACAGAGCTAGGAGAAGGCTTTATGGGTTTGCCTTGCTGGTCTATTTCAGCTGCTTCCTCACAGTACTTTTTTTTTGTTTGTTTTTTGTAAGTTATTATTATTTTTAATTCTGAGCTGGCAAACACACTGTATTTATCAATAACATTTGGCTTTGCATTTCCTCCTTCCGTCCTACTATCGCACGGTTGTTTTGCTGCCTCTTTTTTTTGTTTTGTTTGTTTGTATTTTTTTTTAATTAAGTTTTGGGAAGACGCAAAGTGCCAGCATTATTTGTGAGAGGGCCCTTACAGCATATGTACGTGATTTGCGTATACCCAAATGTCTGCGCCCATCTGGGTGTACTGATAAGGGAACGCTGTGGTTCTGCAAGGGTATATACCTTTGAGAGACTTCATCAGATATATAAATCTTTTTAACATGTTGTGGGTGGTGGGGTAAGTAGTGTGAATGTTTGCCAGATGTTCACATCGTCTTTTGCGTGTAATTTCGGTTGGTAAACAGAAATCCCCGTAACCGGCGCCCGACAGCAGCAGCCCTGTATGCAAACCGAACCCTTGGCTAACCACCCTAAGGCTCTAGAGGAAAAAATTAAATCACACTGTTCCTTTGCCTCAGCGGGCGTGTGGTGGGTTTTAAAACCAGCCAATTAAAGCGCCCCCTCCCCAAAGTCTCTCCTCAAAACCCACAGGAGAATGGTCAGCTCTGGAATAACAGCAGCCGAAAGGAGCGGCGTTGAATAGCATTCCCTCCCTTTCCCAGAAGCAGCCGGCTGTGATTTTTTAATGTGTTTACTGTCCCAATTGGAAAGAATTAAATTTTAACACCTGCAAATAAGCTGAATGTAAGTAGCATGGAGGCAGAGGAATGAGGTTGTCTATCTATATGTCTTTCTGTACTCCGAGTTGGGCGCTGAAATTCTCTGAATTGACAGCTCTAAGCAGAGGATGTTTCCAGCACTGGGGCAAGGAGGAGTTTATTTCCCCTCTGCCTCACAGGTCGAGCCTAATAAAGCACATGGCCTGGTGTAATATTGGAGGTGAGGGGACAGGGAGAGCCCAGTGCTGTGCCCGTATTGAACAAGACAGTTGATCCAAGCTTGTCTCCCAAAAGCTTGGATCTGGCTTTGCCGTGGAGCATCGCCTGCCTCGCGCCCGCCGTGGAGCTGCTTGGTGGCAAAGGCGATTTTCGAGCCAATCCTAAACTGGTGGCATTCATCTCCCCTGCCTTGGGTAGGTAGGTGGCTGTGTGCAGCACTGGGGGCTCAAACCTGCCCTCCCTACACCAGCCAGCATGAATTTGGAAAGTTGTTCTTCACGGTGACATCCTGAGCTCACCCTCCCCTCTTTTCTTTTCTCTCCAGGAAACATGCTTTAAACTGCCACAGGATGAAGCCGGCGCTTTTTAATGTCTTGTGTGAAATCAAAGAAAAAACAGGTAGGAAATCAGTGCTGTTGGTTCTGTATTGTTTTTCTTTTTGCTCTTCGGGGATTTTATTCCCCCAAGTCTGTGCCCCCCCCTTCGCTCTCCATGCAACAGTATTTAAGTGGGGAGAAATAACTCGTTGGTATTTAATGCTTCTGGGAGCGGACTTGCATGATGTGGTTTGTGCCTAGAAGAGAAAATATCATGGTTTAATTTCTATTGTATAGCCTTTCTTTATTTATTGCTTTTTCTGGGAGGAAAAAAAAAATCAACCGCTTTGCAATTTCTGTCTTGCTCTAGTTTCTTCTTTAAGACATGGCACTGCTTAAAAAACAAAATAAAATCTGAATGCAGAGTGGGTGTGTGGGAAATAATCCCAGAAAATGAAACTGTGCAGTTTTATTACCATTACTATTCAGGTAAACACAAAGGTTTCTTACTTTTTTTTTAAAGAAAGGGTTAAAATGCTCTTGTCTGCCAATCATCCAGGCTAGCTCATGTAAGAGCAAGTTGTCAGTTGCCTTTAGTGAAAGCAATATATCAGATTGTTAGTTACTTTAGGGTACTGTTGTTTTATGGCATGGGGTGTTCTCAGGCTTCTTTAGAAGCTAATGGCATGAGAGCGTTGGTTCTGCTGTTTCCCACTTTCCAGACCTCCTACCATGTACTAACACACTTATAACACATCCCAGGGGGGCATTTAAATTTTAAAAGCAACAATTAAAAAATAGCAGTCATCAATCAAGGGTGATCTTAAACAACAGATGCTCAGGGAAGGACATTTAGCAACATGCACCACTTATTTATGTATTTGTTGGAATTTCTCTCTTTTTTTAATTTTTTTTTTATTTTTTTGTATTTTTTTTTTTTTTTTGTTTTTTTTTTTTTGTGTTAAAAATAAAAAAAAAAAAAAAAAAAGGGGGGAATGATGGAAATTCGAGGGGTGGTTCATCTCTCCTGTTGGCTTTCTGAGCTTACCAGAGTTGATCTGTGGGCTTTCCCATGCCGGTGTAGCTGCCTAGTTTTAGCACGCTGCAAAGTACTTGACTTTTTCCCCCCCTTTCCCCCCTCTTTACAACGAGGACTGAAACAGTCAATAATTCATATCTAAGCCATATAAGCAAGGGCATGACATGAATGAAAGTGACAATAAATATGATTGCACACCCAGTTGATATACATTGATAGTTACACATAAAAGGGGAACAGCTTTCAGAAACCTGAACTAGGTTTTATTTTTTTTTTCCATTCTTAAAAATATATATATATATAAAACCTCCCAGCATGAACAGCTGATTGAAAATACAATTGCTTGACTCTTGCAATATATATAAAATGACTAAGAGGGCCCTTTGTTGAGCGTTGTTTGTGCAGCGTGTAGCCCAGACAAAGCACCTACCGATGGCATTCGGCTCTCCCGAGTCCTCACGGCTGCGGGGCCGCCTCTGACCTTCCCAGGAGTCCTTCCCTACAGGCTTCCCATAATAGCCAGCAGTGGGTTTGGTATGGGAACCTCCAAACTGTCCTTATGCTGTAACGTGAGAGAGTCTACGCAGAGAGAAACGTTCAGGATTTTATGGCGTTCCCCCACAAAAAAAGGAGCCACCGAGTTCCTTTCCCTCTCCTCTCTTTCTCTCTTTCTCCTTTAATTTTGTGTGAGCCAAAGAGCCTTTGCCTGTCTCTTCTCCAAGTGTGTTTGATGCTGTATTTGATGCTCCATACGTTGCCTGAGCAGGGAAACTTTTTGGCAGGGTAACTGTTTAATCCCAGCTCAGCTTCGCTATCAGCGCAGTGGCAAAGTTAGGGAACAAGGAATCTGCTGGGACCAAAGTTGGTGGGAAAAGCCAGGTGAGCTCAGGGATGCTGTGAGGTCCCAGTGAGCTGGGGAGGGATAAGGAACTGTGGATAGCCACAGTGACGGGGTACAATAATTCCTGTCTGCTAAGGAAAATGGAAAGAGATGGTATAGGGTGAAGCATACTGCTGGAAATAAGGATATCCAGGTGTGAACTGGGGCTGGTTTACATTTTTATAAATGCTATTTGTTGGTGTTATGCCTGGATTACTTGGCTTATGAGCTTGTACTGTGGAGGTCTCCAAAGAGGTTGATTCGAGATGGCTTTAGGAGTGTTTATCTACCCTTGGATATGTTTGCGGTGAATTCTTTCACTTTGCAAATTCAAAGACCTCCTCCCCTCTCCCCCCATCTGCATCCCCAAAAGTCACACTTCATAAGAAAGCAAACAGCCAGATGGTTTAGGTTTATTTTTATTTTTTTTTTTTTTTAATTATTGCTTTGAGGGCCCAATGCTGGAGGAAGTTTGCCTTGTTTTTTCTGGGGCCGAGGGTACCGCCTGCGTCTGTTTGCTCACCCCTTCCTCACGGGCAGCAGTGTGAAAGTTGAGCCAACTTCTCTCTTCCCACTTTCCATTTAGCTTCCCAGATTTTTGCATGTGTGGCGTTTGAAATCCTGGTGATTGTTTGTGGTCACTGGTGGGTGTTTGAAAGTGCGTGCGTACATCTTCCCCCCGGCGTTATGATGTGCAGAAATGTGCGTTCGGTTACCCCGCTGCCTGATTTAAGTGACTCCAGAGCCTTACAGAGACTTTACCACCATCTCTCGCTACATTATGGCTACTATTTCATAGTGTTAACCTTGTCTTGAGCAAACCCAAAGTGTCCATAAAGTTCTTAGAAAAATAGGTCATCTCTACTGGCCAAAGAGTTGCCTTTTTCATTTGGGCTCTTCAGTTATTTGAGTGTTTATTATCACTTTTAAAAATTATAATGATGAAAAAAAAAGCTCAGAGGGTTGCCTTTTGTCTGCAGACCTGGGGATTGCTGCTTTTCGGATGATGTCTGTTTAAAAGTAATAAAAGTTGAGAGGCCTGATCCAGGCAGGGGTATGTAGGGGAGGAAAAAAATTGCCGCTTAAATATACATCGAAGTTGTCAGCGTTCATTTGGTGTGTTTTCACTTGCTGTTGGTCGCTTTGTTGCGAGGGAAGGGGCAGGACTGCCTTCAAATGGCTGGCTGGCTGGCTTTTTGGAATAATAATTATGGAAATGGGAGGCATTGTTGTCCTAAATACAATTGATTCCTCCATCAATAGGGATTGAAATCGGAAATTGCATTCCTGATTTATAAAAAGTTTGAAGGCATGGGTAGGGCTCTGTCTTTATGGCTGTATTTTTTTTTTTCCCCTTGTTTTTTTCCCCTCTCTCTTGGTATGTTTTTTTTTTTTTTAAGCTGTTCTCTGCATGAGCAGAATAGCTAAGCAGAAGAATCAGGCAAGGCGTACGCAGACGTGGGGTCCTTGGATGGCAAACTGGAAAATATCTGCTGTCAAAATGCAGCAGCATCTATTTCAGCTGTGAGCCTTTCCCAACTCCCATCTCGTTCGGCAGGGACCGGCGGGGAGAGGCTGAGCACAGGATATATGACCATTTAATCTGATTCCTCCTCCTTAAGAGCTTTTCCCATCGTTTCACTTTCTCTGCTCATTTGGGGGAGGTGAGGGCATCAGGCAAATTCTACTTCTTAAAAAGACCCTGACTTTGCATTTGAAATCCCGCAATTCTTATTTTCTTGCCCTCCTCTCCCTCCTGTGTTGAAGGAATTCAGGATTAAAAGAAAAACGTACATAGCACCAATGGGGGGGATTTACAAGGTGGAATATTTATAGACAGCACTGATTAGCCGTGCAATTGTTGTTGAATAATGAGTTTGTCTTTTTTCTTTTTTTTTTTTTTTTTTTAAATTTTGGAACATAATAGCTATATAAGGTGCCTCTTAGCTACCTTTCCCTGTACATTATCTTCACCAAACTTAACTCAAATCAGATCTTTCGAGGAGGTTGGATTTTTCCCCTTCTTCTCTTCCTTAACACCCCTTTGTTCTCTCCAGCTCTGTGTTCAATTAACACCCCCATCGCAGAACTGTAGTCTTTTTTTTTTTTTTTTTTTTAATGTCTGTTACTGTATTTCACTTCTGACACCTCTCTTATTATTCTTGCCTGCTATTTCTCTTTAATATAGCAATTATGATATGGGGTTTCTTTTTCTTCCTCCCTCCCTTCTCTTCCCCACGCCCCAAGTAAAACCCCACCAGGAGCAGCATGGGGAGAAGAGGGGCAGATGGCGTTGGGGTTTTTGGGGTGTGGGGCAGAGCTCTAAGAGGGGTACACTGGCAAGCCCAGGGCCCCTTGGCTCAAGCCTTCCTCCCAGCAGGATGGGGCAGCTTGCTTTCCTTCCCCCCAGCCCTTCCCCAGGGTATCAAATCCTGCCCTCCTCCTTATCCTGCTTTTCCAACGAGGAGGTTTCCCAAGGCGCAGGAGAGAGTTCAACACCCCGATTTGAATTTCAATGCAGTTCTTGCACCTAGGGCATCATTCTGCTGCTGCTTCGAAAGAAAGCTCATCAGGAAAGTGCTCAGTGCTTCAGCCCTGCAGGGTCCCTGCTCAGCTTTGGGCAGGTCCAGCCCTTGCCTGGCTGCTCTCCCTCCTGCCCTTTAAAGGGGAGGAAGCCTTTGCTTTGATATTTGTTATTACTATTTTTTTTTCCTTCCAGTTGAAAGGCTTTGAAGGCAAAAGTGATGCTTTTCTTTCCATGCCAGGCAGAGTCTGCAGGGTCCCTGATGCAGCTGCCCTGGGGGGAAGTGGAACATTTTGGGAGAGCAGGGCCTCCAGTCCAATCCACACTGCCTGAGGAAGCCTTGCTGTAACTCACAATTAAATTGCTTCCAGAAACCTGATGTCTTCAAGGGAAAGGAGGGGAGGGAATGTGCAAGGGACTGGAAGATAGGGATGGTTTAGTGGACCTTGTCTTGGTGGAGGACTGAATTAACACCAGAGGAGCAGCTACCTCTGGGACTGGCTGGGAGGGAATGGAAACCAGTTACTGATGGGAGATGGGGACATGTCCTAGTAGGTCCTGGTAGCTGGAAGGAGCAGGGTCTTCAGGGCTGAACCTGTCTCTAAAATGAGTCTGTTTTCTGGGCTTTTATCTTCTGGTATAATGGTGTCCATCAGGGATCTGCTGGGGATGGGTGGCTTTGGAGGCGCGTGCTTGTGGAGAGACTTCTCTTTTTACTTGTAATTTCATATTTTCTTCTCCCCTGGTAGCATGTGGTTGGAGCTCTTTGAATGGAGCAGGCTTAATTAGTTTAATCAAAATTGGCCTCCTGCAATCCTCCAGGGGAGGAGGTGGGAAGAACAGGGCTGCCAGTGAGCTCTTCTTCCCACCTCCTCCCCCTCGGCCCTGCCATCAAAGCAGAGAAACAAGGCCTGGCTCTGGCATAGCATTCCCACTCCTGAGGGACTCCCCACGATTTGGGGTGTACAGGAGCAAACCTGTTTGCTTTGTATTTCAAGGCTTGGTTTTTGTGGGTGCCTGATGTTCAGCACACTTTGTGATTGCAGCAGAGCGGGAAGGTGCTCTTGGAGGGGCTGCTGTGTTCTGTTGCTCCCAGCC
This sequence comes from Buphagus erythrorhynchus, assembly GCA_013400855.1. Taxonomy (NCBI): domain Eukaryota; kingdom Metazoa; phylum Chordata; class Aves; order Passeriformes; family Sturnidae; genus Buphagus; species Buphagus erythrorhynchus. The sequence goes on along the minus strand of VZTT01042123.1, from coordinate 3,029 downwards.
CCGTCTGTTTGCTCCTGGGAAATGGATGAGTCAGTCTTCCAGCTCTTGATCTCCGTGCTCCCAAGTTTCTAAGCCTTTGCATCCCCAGGTTTTGGGTAGCTTTGGGTCCAGGGAAGGAGTGTTCCTGGAAGGTGCTGTGCCAGCAGCCCACTCTTTGGCTAATTCCTGCTGACAGCACTGGACAAGGCACGGAGGAGAATAAATCTGTGTTCACTATTAATGCATGCTGGAAAAATACCTGTATTAACCAGATGTGGGCATAAATAGCAGCTAACCAGAGCATTCTCTTCCATGAATGTTGGGTGTCTTGCTTGCTGCCACAGATCTCTCTCCAGTCCATGTCCCCTCACCTCTGTGTGATCCTGGCAGCAGTCAGTTTGTGGGTGAGTCCGGGGAAAGAGATCTTGTTATCGGGCCTTGTAGCTCCAAATGAGAAACTCAGAAGATCTTTCAGGCCTAAATTTCTCCTGGGAAAAGTGGTTCAAGTTCCCTTATTTGAGACCTGCAGAGGGATTTCCTCTTTGGAGTGCTGAGTGTCTGCAAGCAGAGCTTTTCTAAATGCTCTCAAATGCGAGATTTATTCCTGTTAGCAGAACTCGTGCCGGCCCTGGGTTTGAGGGCAGCGGTTGTAAACAAAACACAGAGAAACTGAGACAATTTCATCTTGGTTTGTTTTATTTTTTTTCCCCCTTCACAAGGAAATTACTGCATGCAGCAATCCTTGAGGGGAGTAGGGTGGTGGTTTAAACATAAATGGGTTTGTTTGCACTGAGATGTAGTAGGCTGTGCTGCTGGTGGTGCTTCTGCTGAATCAGAGCTGTGGATTTTGGCAGGGAGAACGGAGGAAGACGAGATTCCTCCTCTGCCTTTGGTTCGACACCTTATTCCCCAGTTCCTCCTTTAATCCTGGAGCTGCTGCCTTTCTGCTAATGAAGCTCTGCAAAGGGTTTTGTGATCTCTTGGAATTCTGCTGGGAAGCATTTTCCTACTACCTTTTTTTCCTTCCTGTGCTTGGAGTTGGGATGCTTTGGGAGACCGGAGAGCCTGTCTTGTCTGCCCTGTGTACTACAGGGGTGGTTTGCAGTTGATGCAAAATATGAGGAACCCAATAGGAGCAGGGAGTGAATTTTCCCCTGAAGATGTGATATTATCTATTTTCCACCTTTTTTATTATTTGTAATTTTTTTTTCTTCCTGCTTTGCATTCCCATGGCAGTTTGCCTGTGCAGTGAATTTCTCCTGGTAACACGTTTTGCTTTGGGAGTTGCTGTGGCAAAGGAGGGCTGCACAAAACTGGCTCCATGGCCCCCAGAGCAGGATGCCCCTGCCAGACTCCACAGTTTTGAGCTGAGTTTTCAGCTGTTTGGGTGCTGTGCAGGGAGAAGTGATGCTCCCTTGTGCTGCAAGGATGTGCCCTGTACAGCGCCTAGCACAGGGGGACTCCGTGCTGGGTCAGGGTTTGGAAGGAGGTAATGTGATTTACAGCAATGGATCTGGTTAATAATCTCCAGCAGCTTCTGTATACTCAGGGGCTGCTCGTATTCCCAGCCAGGTGTTTGCAGACCAGATCAATATGGCCCTATTTGCATGGGGCTGTCCGTAATCTAATAAACCAACCTCAGTCTGCATCCTCTGCTTTCCCTAAACATCCATCGGGTCCCGGTCTGGTGAGTGTTCCCCGTGGTGGGAGAAGGTGTTTGTGAGCACTGCCTGGCCCCTGGGCTGCCAGCCTGGGCTCACACATGCTAGCCCAAC
>VZTT01042122.1:17617-28152 GCA_013400855.1 Buphagus erythrorhynchus | reverse complement strand
ACCAAACCCGACAAGCGCCCAGTTCTGAAAAAAACAATACCAACCCAACCCGCTACCCTCCAAAGAAAAAAAAAAAAAAAGAAAAGAAAAAGAAAGCTAAAAAGAAAGCATTAAAAAAACCCCAATACTGAATACTGAAACCCTGCCCTAAAACCTGAGAAGGATAAGAGCACACATCATTTACAGATGCAACATTTTTGTTACTAAAAGTCACATGCTAAACGATGAAGTTTGACGTAATTTTGAGCTGTCTGATCAAGAAAATTCTTTCCACATTTTTGTAAATATTTTAAGAAAAATTATGCTTGAATGAACTCTAATACAAGGGACTGGTAGAGAGAAAGGATAACTGCAAAAGCATTTATTTAAAAGTCCTTGTAGAATCCATTGCATATCTAAGATAATTGTGATGCCATCATTAAATATTTTTAGGTAATGAGAAGCAGAATGGACTTATAAGCACACTTCTCAGTGTATTAAGTAAATGTTTTATCAATTGCTTTAACTTGGGCACAGAAATTTAGGTTGACCTTGAAACATGAGACTTGTCTGTAGGATGAGGAATGGTGGACTCATTTCAGGGTGATGTGGGGTTTGTACTGACCCACAGAGCTGGTCCACAGCAGCATCCCCTCTCCAGCTGGTGAATGAGACTCAACGGAGTCTTAGGAGGTAAACCTTATACCTCTTGTTGATCAGAGGTGGGCTTAATTTGGTAGAGTCTGTGTTGATATATCTAAAACAAAACCTGATCTCACTATGACTTAGCAAAGCTCAGATTATATTCTTCTAGCTCTCTCAAACTGATTTATTTTAGTGGGCTGTATTTAATGTGAGGATAATGTTTCTTAAGATTGTCCTCTTTACCTGGATTTAGAAGATGTGGAAAAACATCCACAAAGATGCTCTGAATTAGATTAAAGCATTTTACTAATAGAATTGTGCAGTCACTTGTGGGTGGCGTCCTAGTGTTTGAAAGAGAACATAATTTGCATCCTTTTGGCTGATCTGTTCCATCTTAAATTACCGTTACAGAGACTTAAAGGATAACAGGGATTTCCAGATCATTTGACTGAATCAGACTTCAGTAATTTGACTGGTATCTCCCAATCAGCCAGTGAAGAGTTTTTTCCCCATGGCTCTCTGTCATCTATGATTTATTGCACCACACTAATCTACTCTTTGTCTTCTAATTTATAGCAAAGTATTTGTTTGCCTTTTAGAGTATGCATAGTATTATACAATGTTCCCAAATGCTGTGCTATCAAAACTCCTATTCCAAAATTCTCTTTTTCTTTCTGTACAATTTAGGTGATTAGGGCACACCTACATTTTCAGTGTAGTAAACAGATGCTCTTCAACAAGCAAGGGAAAGACAAAAACATACTGAAAGTACAGATGTAAAGCAGGCACTGGCCAGGGCTTGTAAAACAAGCCTGCCCATGCAGTTCAAATGATATATAACAACATTGACCCAGAGAGAATTCCTCCAGGGTTAAGGATTAGTAGCTATGTTTGACTAAGCCATGGTCTCTTTGTTCAGGCTGCCAGTAAGGGCCCCAATTAGTGTCAGTTGCAATTGCGATTCTTTTGAGATTTCAGCCATTAGGAAAATTCTGTAGTGGCTCTTCCTAGTAATGCTGGGAAGTATATTTCACAGCATAAATATAATATTATGGGGTCTCTTTTGGTGTGTTTGGTTTGCTTAAGGAGAAAAAAATAGAGGTTTGTAGATCATTGTATGAGGACATTAAAAAATCTTGGTACATATGGTCTCTATTTTATTAAAAAAGTAATTTATGATCTGTCATCTCAAACTTTCACAACTCTTTCCATACAGATCCTTAGTTTTTGCTTATGATTTTTTTTTTGGTGATGAATATTGCTTATATAAAGAACCAAATGTAGGAAAACTTAATGAACATAACAGAACTAACAAAGGCTGAGGATTTGTTTTATACACTCTGTAAATAATAGAGAGAAACTTAAAAATTTTAAATTATCTGGCTCTCTAAGTCCCCATGAGTAATAATAAAAATAATATGCCTAGTATTTTCAATGAGCCAATTTTAGAATTAGATCAATTTTAACTCAGAATCCATACATAAATGACAAACTTGGAGCCAGAAGTTAAATACAGGCTAACATAAGAATGAGAACTCAGACAAGGGAACAGATTAAAGGTTGGGTTTGTTGAGGTAACATTGTTCTAGTCATTACATTTTCTAAAGATTTTGATGGAGACATTCTTGCGCTGGGTATATATGACTTAAGTATAAGCTGCTGCAATGTCTCTGTGATGGCATTTGTGTTTAAGTTGTAACAGTTGTTTTCTCCACTTTGCTCTCTTAGACACGGGGGAGCCTGCTCACAGGAGGAAATCAAACTTCCATAAAAAAAGATGTTGCTTCAGGACTAAATTTCTTTGCTCTGTCTTGATAGAAGAGGAAGAGCACATTAAGGGTAAGCTTCACATCAGAAAAGGCAATAATTTAGCAATTACACTAGAATAAATTCTGTTCCTTTATGATCTACATGTATAGAAATCCTTGAGATTTCTTCCCTTCCCATCCACACAATCAAGCCCCTCAGAGACTAACAGTGACAACTCTTATTATAATTACCTGTGATGCAAAAACATATTTAATAATGATTTTTTCCCTTCCTATTTATTGTTTAGAAAACTCCTCCTCTGCTGGAGTGCTGATCTGCCCTTTCATCTAGGAAATATTGAAGGTGTGCTACAAAACTGTGTAAGAACTCCAGCAAGTGCCACTGCCATCCAGCAGAAATGTATATACATGCTGATTTTTACATCCTTCATCCATGAGTACATCCCATCCATGATTATCTGCTCTTTTGCTGTTTCTAGTTATCCATCAGGAAAACTATAATAATGTATATGGACCACCCATAATTTATATGGTGGTCTACATTTGAGTGATGTTTCTAGGAGCATCAACACTTTGTTATAAATGGAAAGAGAAAGGGTGCTATAAACATGCATGTGGCTCTTTAAAATTCTTTTCCCAGGACACAGAAGTAACCGAAATATCAACTTCCCTCTGTTAGCTGTACTCATCACTTGGATGCAGGTCTGGCAATGGGCATTCACATATTTTTCACTTTCATATTGGACACTTGCACTGCAACCTGCTACTTGCAGGTCACCTGGAAGGAAAGTGCAAAAGAGGTGGTTCAGTATGCAACAGTCTTCCTTTTTAGAAGATCCACTGTCAGTTCAATCATGAATCCATTGAACTTTCTGGGAATCAATGTCACCATTGGAGTCTTAATGAGAAATGACTGTTTCTCAAAACTGGGATATGATATTTTTATTCTTTTTCTTCAGCACGGGGTTGTATATGCAACTGTGATGCTGTGGCACAGCTATAGTGTACATAGAGCGTATTAACCTGACAGGTAGCTGCTTGTGTGCACTCTGACTTCTTGATATATGCTGTCCATCTTAGCCACATAAATTTTGCTTTCATTTACTATGGTACTCTTTCTATGCCATCTAGTGTTTCTTTGACAATGACAAGTAGACAAGTAGACAAGGGGAATAAATTTGGCCTGCACTAAGGCACTGCCTGTATGCTAAGTTTTGGAACAGGATTATGATAATAGTTCAAAACCAAAAAGTGATTACATACAGGTAGTTTCAAGAAGACTGAGAGAACACTGAAAAAGAAAAATGAGGATGAAGCTTCAATACATCCTAACATTACTCTGTACCTTTTAGTAGTCAGTTCCATTTGGACATCAGTTCTTACTCTGTAGCCTTTTATAACAAATTTTCTTTCACTTTGTAAAAGCAGCAGTCAATCACATATTTGCAGCTTCATCCCCTTTCACCGTTCAGAAACCAGAAAGCTTCTGTAAAGAGTGTGTTATCAGACAGATCTGCAGTGACCCAGTAACTGTGATCTAATGATAACTTCCTTTCTGAGTGCCGAAATAGAGTGTGGAGGGATCTGTTTGCATTTGTCAGAGTTGTGTTGATGGGTTTAGTTACTGTAGATCAAGCTCATAGATCTTAGGAATTGAGGTGCTACAGAGCCTCAGATCTAGCTTACTTTCTGTTGACAGGTCAATCTGCCGTTTCCTTTTTTTAAAGATATGAAGTTTTGACTTCGTCTCAGAAAATCTGGCTGAAATATAGCTAGATGCATTCTTGCAATGTTCTTAAGTAAAGCCGAGTGTTGAAACTCTTACCCATTAAAAAATCCCCCCAGACCAAATCAAGAATAGGTGAAAATATTATGTACTTCAAGACATACACCTAAACCATTTAGATTAGACCCAGCCATGGCCTTTGGTTCTGAAATCTCTATGTCACCAGGTTTGGCTCAAGGTTCAGCCTTCTGCCCTTTGCATTTGAGGAAGAAAATATATTAGATAGATAACTGTAATAACTGTAATAACTGATTAATAACTGTAATAAAACAATGCAAAATCTCACTGCACAACAAACCTTTGATGGTAACTTCTGGTATAGTAATTTCTCCTTTTAGTATGAGGGAATCTAAATCCAGCTTTGAGTATAATGGCTCACCCCATCTTCTCCTTTATCACCAGAGGTTTTTCTTTGATATTACAAAACCTTCCAACAATCTTAACTGTAGCACCTCATCTAGCAATGTTTTCCCTGCTAAGTGTTTTCCCAGCTTCAGTGAGCTCACTGCTCTGATGATAGTGTTGAGCAGCTGCTTCAGGCTACATTGTTTTCTCTCCTTTTCCCTCTCCTATACAGTTTAAGTATATGTGAGGAAAAAAATCTATGGTATCTTTGCTTTTATTTTCCTCTAAGCATGTGAAATGGACTTTTATTTCTGTAACATTTTCTTTATGTTCTCTTTTTTCTTTCTCTAATAAAAACTTACCTACTCCCATCTCATTGACTTTTCATTTTTTGTGTCTGTACAGCAACAATCCTTTTCTGCTTCCCACTCTTTGCCACATGAGAGATTCTCCACTTCCCTTGACAAGAGTTCTGTGCTTTGTCACTTGATGGTTCTCTTATCAACTAAAGAGATCACTTTTACAAGACTTCGCTATTTTTTCCATTAGTTTGTATCTGGATGAACATAAACACTAGGAAAGCATAAGCACTAGAAAATTAAATTATTCTAGTACTGTTATTATCTCTGGGCTAAAAAGGTGATTTATACACTGATTTATCCTTACATAATTCCCTGTCCTGTCTTTTGTTGTTGAAAATAGACAATTTCACAGCTAAAGGGTTTTAAAAAAAATTTGTCTAAACACACTGTTGTCTGACCATAATCTCATTGGAATCAGTGGGATTTTTCCATTAACATCACTGTGCTTTGGATCAGATCCTAGATGAAGTTTTTTCTTGCCTTTTAATACCATGAGTACTCAATTATGATGTTCTTAATGCTGAGCCATGCTGGGAAAGGAAAGTTTTTGTACTGCTGGAGCCCTAGCTCCTGGCAGCCTGTATGTCTTTCAAAGTCAATGTCCCTTGATGGGGGAATGATAGAAAGATTTCCTCCACTACACCTCTTTAATTACAAGAGCAAGTATCCTCTCACTGCAGTCCTCCCAGCATCTAGGAGCACTGCTTTAGCCTCCTTGGTGCAGTCAACATTCCCAGAAAATATTAAAAACTTCCTCTCTGACTTCCTGATTCACCTCCCATGCAGCTGTTACTTATTATTGCAATGCACACTTTAATTGAGGATGCTAAGGACAATAAGGATTCCCATATGGCACTTGCAGCAGCTCTGAGGCTAGAAATAACTTTGCTGTTTCTCTTCAGCAAAAATATCTTTGCTTAAGTAGTGCTGTATGTTGCTTGCTTTTAAAATTCTGCCTTTATCTCTATCAAATTCAGAACAAAATGGCAGACTTGCAATTAGATAGATAGACATAAGTACACATATCAATAAATATATATATAAAACATTTTATATGTGTGGCTGATAAAATCCAAGTTTTAGAAGAAACTCTAAACTGGGAACTAAGCATGGTAAATATGAGAGGAATTATTCCAAAGTCTATCCTTCTTCTGATAACCTGAAGAGGCAATTTCTGTTTTAATTTGTATTGGGGTAGTCAAATATATTTTTTTCATCCCCAAGTATTCTGATGTCATGGGAAAAACTCTACATTCCCCTCTCCCCTTCCAATCCCTACGGCTGGAAATCCCTCGTTTCCTCAAAAGTGCTTTGACATTTGTGTAATTTCCTTCAGATTCTAGTCTAGAAAAAATAATTGGAATTTTGATTTCAGGTAACACAATAAAAACAGGTTGCCTAATCAGAGTACAATGTTTGCACATATTCCGCCAAACAGATGGAAGCAATGTGGTAAGTGTTCAAGAAACCTGGGAAATGCTTTCCTGGGAATGCTGGAGTCATTGTTTGTATGCATTACTCTGTCTCTGGAATGGTTCCAGTGTGCTCCCCCAGGTCAGGCACAGGGTACACACACAGCTCCCAGTACACACGTTTGGTGAAGGCTCTTCAGCTCACTCTGGAGAGTGGCACTCTGTGAGACCACATGGAAGGTGGGCTAAAGTCATTGGTGCCCTGACTTCTGAGCCTGCCCAAGACAACTCACTGAATATGCCCTGCAATAGCACAAGTACTTTCTGGGATTAATGTGTTGTGTAAAATCAGAGGATCGCTTCTAGTCAAACGGTGAATCTGCTGAACAGCTATGTAAGATGCGAGAAGGAAAAGTTTATTTTCAAACAAAGCAATAAATGAAGTTTCTCTGATGGTCTATGCTTGTCCAAATGCATCAGTCTCTGGTGGCAGAGGTGTAAAGGAATGCTGGCCTCTTCTGTGAGTCAATTTCAGGCACTAAAAAAAGCACCATTTAGCTTTAATGTGTCAGTGTTAGGGTTCTCTTCAAGACTACAAAATGGCCTAGTCAGATGGTAAAGTCTAGTAATAAAGATGCTCTTTTGAATTCTGTCCTCAGGATGAAAAGAACTACTGGGTACATTACTTTCTTGATGGATTCATTATTGGTTGTTTTTAGATATTCCCAGTATACAAAGTAGAAGAAAGATATAAGTGGAAGCAAGAAAAAAATTCTAAACTGTTTTCCACTGACAATCTTTGGCTCAATCCAGATTCTAGTCTTGCCATGCAAAATGCAAAATAACAAAATCACAGAATAAGATGAGTTGAAAGAGATCCACAAGGATTATCGAGTCCAGTTCCTGGCCCTGCACAGCACCACCCCCAAGAGTCACACAGTGTGCCTGAGATTTCCCCAGATCCCAATCCAAACGCTGTCAGCCTTAGTGCTGGGACCACTTCCCTGGGGATCCTGTTCCAGTGCCCAAACACCCTCTGGGGAAAGAACCTTTTTCTAATACACAGCCAAAACCTCCCCTGACACAGCTTCAGGCCATTCCATCAGGTCCTGTCACTGGTCACCACAGAGCACAGATCAGTGCCTGTCCCTCCTCTTTCCATCCTGAGGAAGTTGTAACTGCAGTGAGGTCTGTCCTCAGTCTCTTCCAGGCTGAACAGACCAAGAGACCTCAGCCTCTCTTCACACAGCTTCCTCTCCAGATCCTTCACCATCTTTGTTGACCCTCTCTAATGGCTTAATGTGTATTTTATACTGTGGCACCCAGAACTGCCCCCAGCACTGGAGGTGAGGCTGCCCCAGCTCAGAGCAGAGCAGGACAATCCCCTCCCTTGCCTGGCTGTGATGCTGTGCCTGATGCCCCCCAGGACAGGGTTGGCCCTCCTGGCTCCAGGGCACTGCTGGCTCAGGTTCAACTTGCCATCGACCAGGACCCCCAGGTGCCTTTCCATGGCACAGCTTTCCAGCATCCCATTCCCCAGTCTGTCCAAACATCCAGGGTTGCCCCATCCCAGAGGCAGAATCCAGCACTTTGCCCTGTTGAACTTCACATGGTTGGTGATTGCCCAGACCCCTGATTTGTCAAGGTCTCTCTGCAGGGCCTCCCTCCCCTCGAGGGAGTCAGCAGCTCCTCCCAGTTTTATATCATCTGCAGACTTGCTCAGTATCCCTTCCAGTCCTGTGTCCAGGTCATTCATGAAGATGTTGAAGAGCAGAGGGCCGAGGATGGAGCCCTGTGGAACCTCACTAGTGACAGGTCCCCAGTCTGATGTCACCCCATTCTCTGCAACCCCTTGTGCCTGACCCATGACCCAGTTACTCCCATCCCATAATGGGGTTATCCAGCTCTGGGCTGGACATTAGGTCCAGAAGGATCCTGTGAGAGACAGTGTCAAAAACTTTACTGACTTTCCTTGGTCAGCTGGGTGGGTCACCTTGTCATGAAAGGAAACCAGGCTGATAAGCAGGACTTTCTTCTCATGAAGTCGTGCTGGCTGTGACCAATGAATGTGTTCTCTTTCAGGTGTTTTTCAGTACCCCCAGAATAAACTTCTGCATAATTTTATCAGACACTGAATTGAGACTGACAGGCCTGTAGTTTCCTGTGTCCTCCTTCTTGCCCTTCTTGAAAATCAGGTCAGTGTTCGCCAGCTTCCAGTCATCTGGTATCTCTCTGGATTCCCAAGACCACTCAAAAATCATTGAGAGAGGTTTTGCAATGACATTAGCCAGCTCTTTGTGACATCCTTCAGTTCCCATAACCATATAGGGATCAAGCTGGAGCAGCAGATCTCACAAAATTTCAGGATCAGCTGGAGGATGATCATTCTTGCAGTCATGGTCCTCCAGCTGAGGGCACTGAGACCTCCCTGGTCTGTCATCTGTGTTGAAGACAGAGGCACAGAATGCATTAAATACCTCTGCCTTGTCCCTGTATGTGAGGTAAGCATCCTCATCCTGTAGTGAGCTGATGTTATTTTTCCCATATAGAGTATCTTGGCACTATTGCTTTGAGTTTAAGCAGAAGGAGCAGGTCTTGAGGGGCTGAGAGTGCTATGCCAGTTGCACCTGAGCAAGCAGTCTAATATGAGGAATGGAAACCACACACATGTTGTGGAAATTACTTCAAACCTCCTTTATGCTGGAGACGTACCACTTTGTCCTCAACCAGCATTATTCAGTTGGTTTTTTTGTTATTTCTCCTTCCTGGGGCAGCAGAATAGGAGGAAGCAAGGTGTCAGGAACTAGCTCAGAGGTTAATTTAGAGTGGAGAATTCTGCTGGAAAACCACAGGCAGGAGGTACACCCAAGGGTATTCCTCATGTAATCATTCATGATAAAAATGCCACAGAGGTTTTCCCTCATATATGGTGATTTGTCACTCAACAATATTCAAAAATTATAATTGATGGACCTGTTAGAGATCTGCACAGTAATAAAAGTTACCTTTCTCAATGCCTTTTTGTGCTAAAATATATTTGGCACTATATATATTTCATAATCTTAATTGCCATTTTACTCATGTTAGCGATCATGTTTATTACAAACATTATTAGTTTCCCTAAAGCTCAACTTCTAATGCTCTGTTCTGCTAAGCAAGCCATCTGACATTTAAAGAGAGGGCTTTGGCAGTGCAAAGAGTAGGATACATCCAAAATCCTCCCCAGGTGTGGGTGGAACGTAAGAAAAATATTCCAGCTTTTAGATAGCTAGAGGTAACAGAGAGAAAGGAAAAACCCTATTATTCCCCATTTTATGACACAAAGTCTTTTGTGCACCAAAAGGCACTGAGCTTATGAGCACCTGATTTCATTTTTTCTGTAGAAACATGGAAACCTTTAGATTCCCTCATCAATTAGTCCATCAATATCTGCAGTAGATTGAAATATTTGAGAATCAATGAAGTCTGGCTACATCCTTGGAGCAGAGGAGGGATGTTGTGGGTATCAGGCATAGCGTGTCCACAACAACCTAACAGGCATGTCCTTTTCATTTTCCTTCATAGGAATATTTAATCTTCTCCATTGAAATCTTGCAGATCAGGTGTCTCCTGCAATATGTTCACTACAGAGTTCCATGGTCTGGAACAATTCAGCTTCTGATTTTTATCATAGAAGTATATGCAAAAAAATTAGCCTCTCTGGCAGGGCTGATCATTCTAGGACAGTGTAGCCTGCTGAGGAGTACTTTTGTGGCATGGTAGGTACTGCTTGAATTAATCCTCTAAAGGTTTTATGAAGATGGAAGACAGGTTGTGTTAAAGGAGGAAGAGTGGCAAAATCTGTGTACAAATAGTCTTCCCTGTTCAGCTATTCTCTGACTTGTTTTTGTCTTTTTTCTGTTTTACTCCTGCGTTTTTCTAAGTTATGTATGGACTGCAACTGGTAAAGTTAGGAATGTAGGGACACAATTTTTTAAAATGAAGACATAATAATTCTGTTCATTGTACTAATGTGAGAACATGGCTATTTTATTTAACATTTTATTTCAAATTATTTTCTCGACTTAAAACTGATTTTGTAACTCACTGCTGTTAGCACAATACTTTTAGTAAGAGGTTTCACTCTGGTCTTGCCTTATTGCAGTTTTTTTTTTTTTTAAAGGAATAACAAGATACTTCACTAAAAATTCTTTTAGTGTGGAGTTTTTTGGGTGTATTTTATTATTTTATTTTATTT